>JBAKBP010041177.1:0-12503 GCA_037953745.1 Lithodes maja | reverse complement strand
ATTACATATAAGTCCCACACACAATACTTATAACTAATGATATAAAATAGAACTCGTTGACTCAGAAGAAAACAAAATACATAATGATAATACTTATAGTACAACGGTTCACATAAACTGAGTTAGGAAACTCTACACAGACTACAGCCAAAGTTCCTGCCCTGACGATCCTAGCGAGAGTGGGGCCTGACTGGGCGTTCTGTACAGCATGCTCATACTCGACATGCGTCACACCTCCCCCCAAGATTTTACTTGCTCAACCCTGAGCTAAAATCTGATATACAGAACCCCATCAAACCCCTCACACCCAGCGACCGCATGGCACTAAAACAACGCTGAGTTTATCACTAAAACACATCTTATAAAAAAAAATTCACATTTCATAACTCCTCCCAACAATAGTAAAAGACATAATATCATGCTCCCAGAGCGAGCTTACAGCAGCTCAGCCGTTTGATAGTTCGTGGACTACTCAAACCTTATAGGCTATGACAAACTTATACAATTATCTTCATCAAAAAGAAAGAGTTTTTATATGATTTTTATATTTTAATATGTTTTTTTCCGGCTGCACTATAAGGGCAGCCTATTTTTCTTCTATACCAAACGCTCAACTCCTGCTTTACGACCCAATACGCTGGGCTACAACCGCGAGCCAACAAGCACCAAGCGCAAAATACTACTCAAACCAAAGCAGGAGGCTACCCGTGTGTCAATTTACCCAGGATCATATACCCCTGAACGACCACATGCAACCTCGTTGTCACAACCGGCAATATGGCTTATGTCCAGGTTATATACCAATAACCTTAGTGACCACCTGGTCAGCCTCATATTCCGATTGTGAAACTGGTCCAAGATCTCGAGAGGGTAATGATCTGGGTAAACTACACCGACCGGACCATAGGCTGGAACATAGATCTCGAAATGCCCCAGCGCATCATTGTCCTTTTCACTTTCATTCATCAGGCTCTGACACGTTGCTGGTGCATTCTTAAGTCCGTAGGGCATAACATTACACCGGTAAGTACTCCCGTCCACCACAAAACCACATACCTCTTTAGCGCGCTCGGACAAAGTTACAAGCAACGACCACTCACGACATTCCTTATCCCTCAGATCCTTCGTCCACACGTAATCCAGCTCTGCTTGCACCATAGGCTGTCGAGCAGGATTTATACGGCAGGGAATTAAACTGAGCCTTGCACTATCTCCAGCCTGCATGTCGGATTCTACCCCGTACCTCAGGCCTGGAGAAGCAACAAACATGCGAAAGTACTGCCATAGCCTAGTAAATAACTGCCTTGCACTGTCTCCACGAACAACATGCCTAGTGCCCTCCCACAACCCAGCCGAGACCGCAGCTTCTAACCTGTAGTCTCCCTCCTTCTCCACCTTCGTCCCTAGAACAGCCAGGTCATGAGAGGGACAATCAGTACCACCCGTGCAGTCACTCCCACAGTTCATTATTGCTAAGGCTTCCCCGCCGATACCGTACATGCGCACCCCCGCATTCCTTGTGACGACATCTGCCTGCGCAGCATCACCGCTTTCAGCGACATGGCCAGATACAGTCGGTCTATGGTAGGGCTGTTGCATTAGACTAGAGCAGCATTGGGAGGCTATGTGACGACCGGGCACTGCGATACCACAGCCGACCCTACCAATCTGCTCAATGTCCTCCTTTTGACCACCACCCTTGGCAGCCATGGGTCGACCCTGACCTGGCAACCATGCCAAGGCCTCGTCGCCCACCTTAAACCACCGAAACAACGAGGCTAACGGTCTTTTAACAGTCACATGACCTGCCTGCGGAACATCTCGCACCGCCCGAGTTGTGAGACTCAGGGGCTCGGCACGACCAGTGGGGTATGAACCGAGCCGGTGCTGGAGTGCTGCACACTGCTGCTCAGGCAGGTGCTCTAGCGCTTCCACAGCCACCAGACTCGTGTCCCCCGCCCACTGCTTCGCCGAGACATGACAATCCCTACTCTCCTCCACCTGTGCCCTACTGCCCCCCTCTCCTTCTCCACCTTGGCCGCGGCAGACCAACGCAGGGACAGTAGGCTGCTCAGGTGGTTGCCTCACAAACTCCTCCAACAGGTTCACATGACATGCTTCCCCGTCCTCGTGTTTAATCTCGACAGCACCATTACCACACTTCTGAACTTCCGGATCCTCCAACTGCAGTTTACAAATATCTGAGGGAACCAACCTGTCTAGATGCTTCCGAAGCAACCCAAGTCCTTCCCCAATATCAAACTGAGCAACCCTTTTTTCTCTCCGTGTGCAACGTTGCTGCCCCGGAGTCTCTTCCGGCCCTACCTCCTCACTAACTGTGACAGGTCCTGGGGCCTCTCCAGACTCCAACATAGGTGCCAATACTAAATCACCCAGGAGAGCCGCCGAGTCAAAACTCTTAAAACCAACTCCAGCTTTAGCCTCCTCCTGTTGATCGTTCCTCTGCTGGTCTGAAGACGGAGGACTAGGCTGTGACACTTTATCTGCCCGAGCTCGGGTGACAACACACGCCATGGGTTGTGTCTGGCACCGCTCGACCCACTCTTGCTCTTCCCTACTCACGTCGGCCGTCCTCTCGGCAACGACTAAGGGTAGAACCTCAGAAGCGGGCATTGCAAAGTCGTTGCCGAGAAGAAGGTCGACGCCCTCCACTGGCAGTTTCTCCCCAATCCCGACATCCAATTCACGTGTCACACCATCCACCTCCAACTCCAACCGCACCAGCGGGTATGACCGAGTTGCATTAATACCCTGCACCACTACCACCCGAGCCACATTTATAGGGTAGCCAGTCAAGTTATTCATCAGAGTCTGGGAAGCACCTGTATCACGCAAGACCTCTACTCCATGCTTGCGCCCCGCCCACATCACGCAACCCCATCCTCTATGGTCGCAAAAAACATCCTGAGCAGGGTTCGAGCCTCCCAGGTGCTTCTGCATTGGCTGTGCCTCAGCCTCTGACGAACTGCCCCGGGCAAACTCAGAAGACTTCGGAGACACACCAATGTTGCAGGCCAAAGACACAGCTGCTGTAGGTGGTTTGCTAGGACAGACTCTTGCAAAGTGCCCCTTTTCATGACAAAGATAACACTCCAACTCCCCTCTGGGCTTCCCTTGGTACTGGGAAGGGCCCGGCCCCTTCTTAAATGGGACGGTGTTAGTCTTGTGGTCAGTCTTGGTATCATAGCTCTTGTACTTGTTTGCATAATGTATATCACCAACTCGGGGGGGTGGGGCGTCACGCCCCTTGTTACCTGCCTCACTACGCTGGGCAGACCCGCACCCACGAATTAGTGATAGCCGGAGGTCAGCCATCTCAGCTGCCTCCTGTAGAGTTTTAGGGTTCTTTTCTTTAATAGTTAAAGTCATATCTGCACCTGTACACTTATAAAACTGCTCGAGCAGAAACAGCTCAGTCAACTGTTCGGCCGTCTCAGCTTTCTCAGAACGTGTCCAGTTAGCAAGTGCATCTTTTAAGTCCCGGGCATGTTCAAGAAAGGTCGCCTCCCTAGTCTTCGTAACACCCCGAAACTTCAATCGATATGTTTCTGGTTGCAACTCGTATGCCCGTAGGACAGCTCTCTTCAATACTGGGTAGTCAATGCAAGACTCTAAAGGCAGTGCATCATAAGCCTTCAGACCCTTACCCGTAAGTCTTGAGGAGACTAGAGCTGCCCACTTCTCTTCAGGCCAATTATGCTCCCTACACTTCTTCTCAAAACGATTAAAAAATTCTGTGACTTCAGTTTCACTAAATGCCGGCACCAATTTGACTAAGTGGGACAAGGACTGTTCTCTTACTTGGCCCTCACGGCCCATCCGAATCCCTGTCGACTCTGCACGAGTCTTATCTAAATCTATTTGAGCACAATATTTCTCTGAGTCGTACCTAAGCTCAGCCTCATGCCTCCTAGTCTCATTCTCCGCCTCAATCTCATGCCTCCTAGTCTCATTCTCCTGCCTCCTAGACTCATTCTCCTGCCTCCTAGACTCAGCCTCAATCTCCTGCTTCCTAGCCTCATTCTTCGCCTCAATCTCCTGCTTCCTAGCCTCATTCTCCATTTTAGCAAGCTCGAGTTTAAATATCATCTCAGGAGACAGGCCGGAAGAGGGAGCTGCCACTACTGAAGGAGGGGGGGCAAGAACTGGGGAACCACCATACGCACCGCCCGAGGGCACTCCAATCTTCCAATGCTCATCCCTCTGTGGGAGAGTGCTAACCTCCGGCAACTGAGTGGACGGCACTGTGGGAGTCGAGTGAGAGGGGATCTGGGGAGGAACCCCCCCAAACGCCCTCTCCTCCGAAACCCCATGTCGCCCACGCAACACCCAGGAAATCAGCTCCCCCTTGGACATCCCTCCTACATTGGATAGACCCAAAACCTTGGCTATCAGGTGCAAGCCATAAACATTCACCCCAGTCAGCCTCTCCTCCGTCACGTGGTACTGCTTACTCACAAAAAGTCTAGCATCCTCCTCACTAGTTACTAACGGCACCTCCTCACATAGCATCTCTCGCTCCTCGTCAGTACTAGGGCCCGACATACTGAAGTTCACCAAAAAATTCTCGAGACAAAAGTGTTAAACTCCCTTATGCAAGCACTAATTACTAAATTAACTGGAGTCTCTTAAATGCTCTCCTAATTGCCTTACAAAAAAAATATTCTTCAATATGTACGCTAAAGTACGAACAAACAAATGTTGTACAACTCTGCAAAAAATTATACTGTTCACAAAATCCTAAGCAAGGTCGCCATTTGTTACGACCGGGCACTCGGGTACACTAGGGCTCTTACACAGGACTCGAGTATGGCTCGCTGCCACAACGGAAACACACGATCCCAACCCCAGAGTACTGCCAGCCGAACAAAAAACGCCACTACCCTCCAGAGTTCTATCTGCTATAACGGGGTATACAAGAACTCGGTACTAGCGTTTCACACAACAGACTAATAACAAGACGGGAGTTATCTAGTCTGGTCAACAATCAAACAAAGAAGAAAGTACTACAACACTAAAGAATAGTGTTGGCCGAAGCCGAAGTAATCCACCCTTGAACTAAGAACTTAAGAAGTCCTCCACCCTCTACTTCGGATCGGCACTATTACGTTACGTTAAACAATAGTCCTCGAGCATCAAGCAAGGAATCTTCTGATAAGTTAGATGCTTCTCGAATACTCGTAAGAAGTAAGTATCGGATTTTGAACAGCAATTTAATGAATAACTCACTGGTAATTAAAGGCTTTAAATTGACATAAGAAGAATTATAAGAATAAGCAATAGGATATGGCAAACATTAAGAAGAAGTACTCCGACAATGCACTGGCAATAGCCTACTAAGATTGTGCTCGTGGGTCACTAATCTCTGAAGTAGCTAAGCGTGCCACACATGAAATCAATAGTGCTTAAACAATAATATACATAAGGAGAAGCTTCAATACTATGCTGTATCTGCTGGTCGAGCAAAGTCTAGCTGGGATATCTAAGGTTAAGAGACAATGGCTGAGCAAGCGGCTCGTAGCCTAGCGAGGTCCTTAAGACTGTGCGGCCAAATTACGCTAATTGACGGGATGCTCTCTTGAGAGATCCAGATCACTAGTATCTGGTTCTCTCCTGGCGATCCTCTCAAAGTCAAGCAAAATGAGATAGCACAGTGTTGGGTGGCACAGGCAAAAGCCCTCACTCGCAACACAGTGCTAAACTCCCACGGTACACAATCAAAAAGACCCCCTAGGCTTCCCACGTCTCCGTTGCAATTGTGCTGGTTCAACCAACCTAGCACTCATAGGAAATCACAACTCGAGGAACCCTATCCCAGTCTAGCATTGCCTAAACCAGCAGAAAACAGGAACATGAATAATCGCACACAGGGAAATGCATATACGAGTGCAACAAACATCAATCAATCCTAATCTAGTTAACCCTTCCAAAAATAGGCTATCTAACAGGCACTTATCTCGTGAGAACTCAAGCGATAATACTTTGGCTGACTAAATCTGCACCAAAGGGGTCATGGAGGTGTTAAAAAGGGACGAGAAGAGAAGAAAATAGGCTGTTCAGAGAGTAGAGAAAGTTCACATCAGTCGGAAGAATATCGATAGTTGCAAGGGATATGAGAGGTCGCTTTGCCTGATGAGTTCTGATCTAAAAATGGCGAGACCTCCCTTTTTATACTCGGCCCCGTAGCGAGCATAACGGCAATCATGACGTCACATTCTCTCTCTCAATCTGGGATCGACAAAGGATTCCCACGCGCTTGATGAGGGGGGAGGGAGGGGGGAAGGAGGGAGGAGGGAGTGAGGCCTACACACCTCGTGGCGCGCACACTGTCCTCCGTTACATAACTCGCTCTCTCTCATCACATCATTACATATAAGTCCCACACACAATACTTATAACTAATGATATAAAATAGAACTCGTTGACTCAGAAGAAAACAAAATACATAATGATAATACTTATAGTACAACGGTTCACATAAACTGAGTTAGGAAACTCTACACAGACTACAGCCAAAGTTCCTGCCCTGACGATCCTAGCGAGAGTGGGGCCTGACTGGGCGTTCTGTACAGCATGCTCATACTCGACATGCGTCACACAAGCTGTACTTTAAAATAGCTAACAGATACGTTACAGTCTCCCTCGGAAAAATAGTACCAATACAAAAGCTAATCCGTGAAAAGGCGAACATGCTCAACAGACAAACTTAATTTATGCTGCACACCCCTGCTTCAATCCACAGAGGAATTAGCTTTTATTCTACGTATTTCACTAGATTTACTTCCACCTGAAACTGTTGTATCCATCCACATCCTCACACACCTGATAATAAATCTTCAATAGCAAAAGACAGACATGCCCAATCTCAGGGTTACCCAAACAAAAGATAAAATGCTACTAGATCCGTTCTAAAAAAAAAGTCATTAGATAGTAAATAATTGACGAACATTGCTAGCCTAGTATCATAATATCTAAAATGTCGCTTAAAATGGTTAAAATGTTCAAAATATCGCTTGAATTTATGTCACGTGATGTAATATGATGCTGATCAATGTAAGTAAATACCTGCAGATTTAGCACTAAATTAGCTAAATTGGCAACAGGGTTAGGTCTGACCTACTCGCCTTGTCCCATCCTCCGCGACTGAAATAACCTTTTCACAAGCAAACCTAGGGTAACTTGTTACCGTAGAGTCCCACAAACGTTGCATATAAATACCAACTAACTCTAATAGAGGTGCCGTTGTAAAGGCTTATCCCTCAATACCTTCACCTAACCTGACCTGACTCGCGCTGTATCCCATAATACACTTTATTATTAAGTGATACCTATGGTGGCACAGACCCGGATGGGTTTTTCCCTCTCTTTTTTTAAAAAGGTTGCAGTGGTCTTGGCACCTAAATTGGCAGTGGTGTTTAGGTTGCTTTTGAAATCAGGTAGTTTTCCTCTTTGCTGGCGTAAGGCTATTAACACTCTTATTCCAAAGGGAAATACTGCCTCATCATCTCCTAATGACTATCGCCCTATCTCCATTACACCTATCCTATCCAAGCTCTATGAGAGGCTTTTGTCCAGACGCCTTTCCTCTTATTGTAATAGTCATAATTTGATACCAAACTCACAGTTTGGTTTTCGTAAGGGACTGGGTACATGTGATGCACTTCTGACACTCACCCATGACTTGCAATCTTCATTGGACCAGGGACATGAGTCTCGCGTCGTGGCTATTGACTTTAGTTCTGCTTTTGATTTAGTCAACCATAAAGCACTTCTGTTTAAGTTACAGCTCATTGGTATTGGTGGCAATTTTTTAAGGATCTTTGAAGATTTTTTGACGAAAAGATCTCAGTCTGTGGTCATTGATGGGTGTCATTCCCCTTCTGTTACTGTTGTTTCTGGTGTTCCACAAGGCAGTGTCCTTGGGCCTTTGCTTTTTATTATTTTTACTGCTGACCTGTGTTCCGAGCTTGAAAATAAACTAATCTCCTATGCTGATGATACAACTTTATATGCGTCAATTGCATCACCAATAGATCGACACGTAATTGCTACTGCTCTGAATAGGGATTTAGCCAAAATTACATCATGGTGTGAACTTTGGGGCATGAAACTTAATGCTAGTAAAACACACTCCATTATCATCAGCAGATCTCGTACCTTGGATCCTCCCCATCCTTATCTACAAGTTTCTGGCGAGCAAATTGAGAATGTGGATACTCTGCGTTTGTTAGGAGTTACTCTTGATCCCAAACTTACTTTTGAAAAGCATATTCGTTCTTTCTCCTCTTCCATTTCCCAAAAAATTGGTCTGCTTCGCAAGGTTTATAAAACATTTGCTTGTGACGCCACAGTTATCAAGTCTTTTTATGCTTTTATTTTGCCACATTTCGAGTACTGCTCACCTGTCTGGTTGTCAGCAGCTGACTGCCATCTCAAGTTGCTTGACAGGTCGCTAAATTCCATCAGTTTTATTCTACCTAATTTGTCTCTTGATCTGTGTCATCGACGTAAAGTTGGTGCCCTTAGTCTTTTATTTAAAGTTTTTAACAACCCTCAGCATCCCTTACATGAGGTTCTGCCTGGGCCCTATGTCCGGGCTCGTGCAACTAGATTCACAAGCAATCTTAATTATCTTGCCATGAGCCGTGTTAATTTTTCTACTACATAGTTTTCACGGTGTTTTGTGCCGGCCATGGTTGACTTGTGGAATAAGTTGCCACATGAGCTAGTCAATTCAGCTAATATCTCCATATTTAAGTCTAGAGTTAATGCTTTTTTGCAGCATTAATTCTAATTTTTAAACTTATTTTATTCTATTTTATTGTATTATATTATATTTAAGCTTGATATCCTCCACTGCATAATATGTTATCTGTGTTTAATATGTGTATATGTACAGTACAGTATACAGTGTATGTTTTTATTTTTTCCTAAGTTGCCATAGTCTCTCTCCAGTGCCTCCGGGTGTTTTGTGTGGATTGATCTTGATGGTGTTTCTGCACCCTGGTTGGAGACTTCGGCATCTCATATAATAATAATAATAATAAAGCTTATGATATAATTATATATATTTTAATACGGTACCTCTTTCTATATTAGATTAATATCCAGTATTCGAGAATGGATAATAAGTCGTAGGCATGTGCATAAACCTTTAACCGTCTTGGTGGTGTAATGGTTAAGGTGTCAAAAATCTGTGTGTGAGAACCCGGGTTCAAATCCTGGTGGATCGCACATGTGCTTTCATTAATTTCATTGGGGGTGTTTGGTGTTGTGGTGAAGTTGATAAAAAATAGATTATCAGTAGGTTCAGGGATATTTCGTAGCGAGGCCGGTCTATATGATCTGTGCCCCATGAATATTCTTTCCTCTCACTTAACCCTTTCACGCACATATGACGCAGAGGTTGCCAGATTAACAATAAGAAATAGAGTTCTCTCACTCTTGTAATTACCTCTCCAAAATTAGTTTTCTGCCCACAGCTAACTCAAAGACAACTGCAGAGGTTGAAGTAACTAAACTAAAGGTTTCTAAATACCCCTGGTGGTAACAAAGGCTTTAAAGTATCCCTAAAAGACTCAAAATCGCGTCATATGTCGGAGAGGGTTAAACATTAGGCTACCATGGTGCGGTGGGAGTATGAACATGATTAGATTAATATCCAGTATTCGAGAATGGATAATATGTCGTAGGCATGTGCATAAACCTTTAACCGTCTTGGTGGTGTAATGGTTAAGGTGTCAAAAATCTGTGTGTGATAACCCGGGTTCGAATCCTGGTAGATCGCACATGTGCTTTCATTAATTTCATTGGAGGTGTTTGGTGTTGTGGTGAAGTTGATAAAAATAGAATAAAAATATAGGTACGCGAACGCCTGTGACGTCACTAAGCACCCCCCATAAAGACAAATCCAGAGACTTACAGCTTCTTTATATTGGACAATGATGATTCTCATGATACCGTTAGCTGATAAGCTAAGCTACAGTATGCCCTTTAAGTATATTTGATGGTGGCGGTAGGGAAAGTGAGATATATAATACACGAGCGATCCAGTGATATATCAGAGAGTACAAAGGAAATTAAGCAACAACAGGTCTAGAGAGACAGAGAGAGAGAATATGTATAAATATGCTGTACATGTGTACAAGAAAAATAGTATGTGTGTGTGTGTATGTGTTAGAGAAATGAGAGGAAATATTTACGCAAATATAGATCTCAGTGGCTAATCAGTATTGTGTACAGCATTAACGTGTCCTGTTAATTACAGTACAAGGACTATTTTGTTTTTAGCCAACTAACATAGCCTATACCATATTGAATAATATAAAGTTGTAGGGAAGTATAGGACAGAAATGCTATATCTTCTATATCGTGAGTTTTATTCAATCATACATAATTAACACAAATGTTAGGTGTAGCTTACAGTATACTATTCTGTTCTGAAATTAGCTAGCCTATACAGTAAGTGTTGGGTACAAACTAATTTACAAATCTGTCCAGGGAAGTTTGAAATTTGTATTATCTTGTTGGTGGGAAAACTAAAATACCAGGAAGTGTCGGTGTTTTGAACATAAAATACCAGGAAGTGTCGGTGTTTTGAACATAAAATACCAGGAAGTGTCGGTGTTTTGAACATAAAATACCAGGAAGTGTCGGTGTTTTGAACATAAAATACCAGGAAGTGTCGGTGTTTTGAACATAAAATACCAGGAAGTGTCGGTGTTTTGAACATAAAATATCAGGAAGTGTCGGTGTTTTGAACATAAAATACCAGGAAGTGTCGGTGTTTTGAACATAAAATACCAGGAAGTGTCGGTGTTTTGAACAAAAAATACCAGGAAGTGTCGGTGTTTTGAACATAAAATCAGAATCATGGAAAGAAAGCCGACTGCTATTTTCTGTTGTGTCGTGCATAATTATACTATAGTATAATATTTTCTTGTTGTTGTTCTTGTTGTTGTTCCCCAGGCTGCCTGGCCGAACAGCCCCAAGGTCCTGAGCAAGGCCAAGGCCATAAACGAGCGCCCCCACAAAACCCTCCCTGCTTACCACTAATAAAGCCTGGGTGACCAAAGCCACTCTAAGGCAGGGAGCCGAGGAGGGCGCGGAAACGCCCGGGAAACCAAAGCTCCACCCAAAGCCCTGTGCCCCTCAGCAATTATGAAGGGAAAGTTGAGGGGCAAGGTAAAAATGTGACGCTTTGGCTCCCAATCTGCCAACTTTTAGGTTGGCAGTAGGGAGGTCAATCCACGGAAAAGACGCCGTCACTTGAGATCTAGAAGATATATAAGTAAAAGGAACAGTCAGAGTAAGCTATGGGTATGGCAGAGATCGCTCAGCTCTCACTCTGATAGACCAGCCCATCACCACATGACTAGAACCCAATCCTCTCAGCATCAGCTAGGAAAGGCCCTAGAAAGCCGCCTTTGGCGGGGGGATAGCTTCCCTATTTCAACTCCTTTCGGAGTTGGGCACCCGCCATTTACTCTGACAGTTTCAATTGTTTCCTGTATTAATGAAGCTAGATATTGTAGGAAATTACTGATTGGAAGCTGTTACCTAATAACTTATCCTGTATATGCATTCGTAGTAATCTAAGATACCGATAACTACTATTCAAATAGAGAGCCCTACGCATATCCGCACAATATTGCAATGTCTTCACATTATATTGGATTAGATGAGTAACTACATAATAACCTGGTGTTTATAATGTTAACACACCACTTAACTTGGTAACTAGAAGGTCTCCCCCCACACCTGTCCTCCGTCACCATAATTACACCTCTTAACCTGAGATATATTAGACAACAACCTGTATTTGTCTGGCTTGGTGCCGTGTATATGTGGAGGTAATGTGTGTTTGTGTGTGTGTGTGTACCTCCCTCGGCACTCTAAACTCTTCTATGCGCAGGTTTTCCCTTCCTGCTTTGCAGGAAGGGAACGTCATCATCGGACTACGATGGACTACCATAAGCTAGCTAAGTGTGTATTATAGTTTAGTGTGTATGTGTGCACAGTTAACATATGATTAATCATAAACGTATTCATATATTTATGTCTACGATTATCTTCCCTCCCCTTCCCTTCGTTTCCCATATACCAGTATATACCTTCCCTTCTCCTTCCTCCGCTTTCATATCAACCTGTATATACCCCCTCCCCCTCCCTTCCCTTTCCCATCAACCTGTATACACCCCCTCCACCTCCCTTCCCTTTCCCATCAACCTGTATATACCCCCTCCCCCTCCCTTTCCCTTTCACATCAACCTGTATATACCCCCTCCACCTCCCTTCCCTTTCCCATCAACCTGTATATACCCCCTCCCCCTCCCTTCCCTTTCATATCAACCTGTATATACCCCCTCCACCTCCCTTCCCTTTCACATCAACCTGTATACACCCCCTCCCCATCCCTTCCCTTTTCACATCAACCTGTATATACCCGCTCCCCCTCCCTTCCCTTTCCCATCAACCTGTAT
>JBAKBP010041176.1:0-12505 GCA_037953745.1 Lithodes maja | reverse complement strand
CTCCCTCTCTGTCCTTCCACCTCACTCTCGTACACCTTCTTAGTCATGCTCTCACTTCCCATACGTTCCATATGGCCGAACCATCTCAAGGTGTTCCTTTTCACACTTTCCAACACATCTACCTCTACACCACACCTCCTCCTTACTTGCTCATTCGTCTGTCTATCCCTCCATGTAACTCCGCACGCACTTCTCAAGTAACTAATTTCCACCCTTCTCACTCTTGGTCCGAGTCTCTTCTCAAACGTCCATGCTTCGCTTCAGTAAGTCAGTGTCGGGATTACCACACTGTCATGCAAGGACTTCTTCACTTCCATACTGACCACCCTATTTCTTGTTACTGCTTTCAGCGTTCCTACAACCCTCTTTCCCTGGTGTACCCTCTCCCGCACTTCTTCATCCATAGTCCCATCTTTACTCAACACACTGCCCAGATACTTAAAAGAGCTGACAATCTCCATAGCCTGACCGTTCAACTTCACCTCACACTCTGTGACTTCACCCCTTTCGAAGACCATAACCTTACTCTTCCCCGCATTGGCAGAACCAACTACAAGTAAAATTATACACATCTAACACACTTACCGGTATATGAGAGGAGGAAAATATATTAGTTTTGATGGGAACTGGGAACGTAAGGTTAACTAGTAAATACAAAAAGAATAAATTTGGAAAAATAAAAGTTGAGAAAAGAAAGATTAAACAGATAGAGAGATGAGCTAACAGAGGGGGGAGGAGAGAGAGAAGACGGGTAGAGTACCGGTACGGTATAGAGTGTGAGAGGATAGGTTGAGAAGAATAGGAAGAGAATAAAGGTAGGAAAAGAGGGATAGGAAGGTAGGATGTGGTAGTAGGCATAATGTGGAGTGAAAAAGAAATGCAGGGGAATGACTAGGAAATATACCTGTACTTAAATATAGCGAGTAAGAGTGGAAGAGAGAGGGGGTTGGACAAATACAAGATAAATTTAATTAAATAATAGCAATATCAGAAGACAAGAATATACAGACGGCTATCAAGACAAATACAAATGCTCAGCTTATCAGATTTTGCAACTCGAGTAACCCAGAACAACGAAGAGCTTGGACGGCGGAGTGTTAATATAGAAATAACGGTAAGAAGATAAGAGTGATAATTATGAGATAGCCAGGGGAGGTATAGGCCCAATAAGAGAGGGTTAGCGAACAAATCAGTAAATTGGAGTAGTTTAGCCTACAGAGGGTGGTGATATTGTTAGGCAACTGCAAAGGTGTGACACACACACACACACACACACACACACACACACACACACACACACACACACACACATCACAGCCCGTAGCCTAGTAGGTAGAGCTCTCGTCTCACACACGAGGGGTCGGGGGTTCAATCCCCCGGCCGGGCGGAGACAAAT
Organism: Lithodes maja; assembly: GCA_037953745.1. Classification (NCBI taxonomy): domain Eukaryota; kingdom Metazoa; phylum Arthropoda; class Malacostraca; order Decapoda; family Lithodidae; genus Lithodes; species Lithodes maja. Next base: position 11,109 of record JBAKBP010041176.1, on the reverse strand, counting down.
TGGGCTTGTCTCCTTTCATGTGTTAGCCTCAGTTCACCTAGCTGTAAATAGGTACCTGGAATAAGTGGACGACGTTGTGACGTCCCATCTGGGGTTGGCAAAAATGGTACAAGGCGAGATGGGTATCATATGGTTCACCTAAGCCTTCGGGCGAGACGGTACCGTCTATAGTGAGAATGGTACCATACAGATCCACCCTAAGCCTTCGTGTCCGATTTCGCCAATTGGCTAAATACAGACTACACACACATCCACAGCCATTCCAACAGTACATAAAACACTTAACATGCATTTCACGCAATACATTCCCAGTTAAGGAGGCGCGATAATAATGAGCTTAGCTCGCATTGCGTGGATTCCCCTTGACGAACAAGTAACTGAGTAACTGAGTAACACACACACATACACACACCAGACATAACAAGTTGAAATGTTACACATCCAAGAAACAAACTTTGATCTGGCAGTTAGCATACGCGGCTTTATTATTATTTATCCATATATTTATAACCGCATAATATCACGTACGGTACGATATCGTACCTTTAGTTTTGCAAGGCCGTACGCTTCACCCTTATCTCTGCCTAACTTCCTTACGGTATAGGCTACCATTTTATAAGAAAATCAAATGGGTAAATACAGATATTTTATTTTATTTCTATGCGAGTGAGGGAGACAAAAGGCAGAACTGACTGTAGCGAGTGCCTTCCCATAGTTGAAAGAGTGACAGGGCCAAAATCGAGGGAAGTTCGAGTCAAAATGCCTGGACACACGGAGTTTGAAGCAATTTAAGTCATAGGAGGAGGGAAAGACAGATTCTGGGAGAGAGTTCCAGAGCTCAGTTGTTGCATAGAAGACTGAGAGTGTTGGATATTGTGCGAAAAGCGGGGGTGGATGGGGTATGATAATGACAGGAGAGTGGGGGTGTGGGGGATGAACATGGGTGGGAGAGGGCGTGTAATGGGGATGGGAGGGGGTGTAAAGGGGGCAGGAGGGGGGCGTGTGATGGGGGTGGGGAGGGGAGGGTGGTGGGAGGGGATAAATGAGGGGAATGTGCCACTTCGACCCCTCACGAACTTTCAAGCGTTAATTTCTCTCGTTCCCACCATCTGCGTGATATAACACATGCCTCCATGTTGCATGGCTTCCTTTTTACAAATAACGATGCCTCAATGTCCTTTCAGTTTTGTTCCTAATATTGTAGAGTGTTATAAAGTTAAATAGTGTGTCCTTGTTAAGCATAATCTCTCTCTCTCTCTCACTCACTTGAAACTTTTCACAAAATTAAAAACTACATGCTATACCGGTACTGTACTATTTCATGGCCTACCCTATTCACCCATGATCGTAATCACATACAGCCATATCATAAATGCATTCCACCATATAATAAAATACACCAAAATAAATCCGCATATTATAGGCTAGCTAAACTGATATTGGTAAATATAATATTATGCCTCGTTCCAAAAGAGTAGGCCAAAACACTTGAACCTGTATAACTAAAAAACGACTAGAGTAATCGAGCTAATATTTCAGCCATTTGGGAAGCGTCAGGCTGGGAATGGGTGTGGAATTTTACAGCTCATTTGCTCTCTAGGGTTCACGATTTCTGGACTACCCGGTACCTATTTGGAACGGGGGAATAGCAGCAACCTGCCACTCATGCGTTAATTAATCCACTACGATACGCTTCTCATTATTACGAAGCCTTAAGGGGAGGTTTTAGTTTGTTTCCTACTCCTCCAGCAATCTTAAAATGTCACCCCCTTGACCCCCTTTCAAGATAAATTTGTACATTTTTCGGTAGAAAAATTACAGGCTCGCTTTCGCTCGCCAGGAAAAAATCGACACCTAAATGGCACGAAGTCTTAAAATTGACAGAAATGGGGCAAAAGTTCTTAAAATCGCCAAACTAATGGGGCGAACGTCTTATAATATCAAACGCAATGGGGCTAACCATGAGGGAGAAAGGGGTCCAGAAAAAAATCCTCCAGGTGGAAATCTCCCCTTAATTATTGATATTTGGGCTTATCTTTGCTCTCCATCCCATCTTAACATATTTACCATACTTTAATACTGGTACATTAACCCTTTGAAGAGCATGGCGCATTTTGACAGTTTATTCGGGCTATCATTAGACGATTGTGTACAGCTTATGAGGGGATATGGGAATAAAAGGCTACGGTATATCATTAAACGATGGTATACAGATTAGCCTATGAGGGATCTGGGAATTACGGGCTATCAATTAACTCTCTGACTTGCACCTATAATTCCGAATCTGAATACAATCGTTAAATAATAGCCAGAAATCATCGTATCTTCTAAGGGTTAAATGTCAGTGCCAAGAACTAAATACTGAGATTAAATATTACGGTACATTAATATCTTCTAAAACCAATAATTCGTATCACACCTCAAGTCTGTCACCAGTAACGTACGACGCTAAAATATAATGTGCAACACCTGGAGATCCGGACATGTTGAAAAGGTTAATTACAAATGCAAGAGATCCCTTGGAGTGACAGGTGGAGAAGAAGCTATGAGAGCAGGAGAATACAAAGGAGTACAAAGGAAATCAAGCAACAACAGGTCTAGTGACCCTTCTAGGCTACTTGTCCTCCAAAACACTGAGGATCAAGTGTCCAAACAGTGGTTTAGAGTGGGTAAGGGAACATTGGAAAGGGAACTACTGCCCTAGAACTAATGTCCGTGGCAGGATTAGGAAGTTTTAGTAGGGGACAGATGGGTTAGTAACTGAGGGGGATATACAATAAAGTTATTCATTTACAAACGCAGTCAGTCGCGGGTTTGATGCGAGATATTTGTCTAAGCGGAGTTTAAATGAATCAACGGTGCTACAGTCTATAACGTCTCGGGGAAGCCCATTCCACAAGTTGACAACTCGATTGAAGAAGAAATTCTTAGATTCGTGTGAGTTAAAAGATTTACCAATAATTTTGCAACCGTTTCCCCGCGTGTAATTAGATTGGTCGATAGTGAAGTACTTACTACAGTTCATATTGTCGATGCCTTTGATGATTTTGAACACTTGAATTAATTCGCCTCTTAATCTGCGCTGGGTTAAAGGAAATAGATTTAATTCTCTAAGACGCTCTTCGTATGGTTTGTTCTTTAGGCTAGGTATCATTTTGGTAACTCTACGTTGAACTCGTTCTAGCTTGTTTATATCTTTTTGGTAATAAGGGCACCAGGATTGAACGCAGTATTCCAGAAGAGGGCGGACTAAGGAATTGTAAAGGGTTAGGATAACATCTTTGGATTTATGCTCAAATGACCTGCCTATAAAGCCAATTATTTTGTTTGCCTTCTTAACAACTTCTGAACATTGTTGACTCGGTTTTAGGTTACTCGATATTGTTACTCCCAGATCGGTTTCTTTGTTTACATTCTTAAGCTGAGTGCCATTCATCGAATAGTTTGCTTTCTCATTTAGGTATCCGATATGTAGTACTTTACATTTATCCGCATTGAAACTCATTTGCCAAATTTGGGCCCAACATGACAATTTATCTAGATTGTGTTGCATATCGTCAACTTGTTCTTTTGAGAGTACGCTATTTGCAATTTTTGTATCGTCAGCAAATTTCGAGACTGTACAGGTGAGACCCTCATCTATGTCGTTGATGTAAATTAGAAAGAGAATTGGTTCTAGTACCGATCCCTGGGGTACCCCACTACTTACATTGGTCCATTTAGATGCCTTACCGTTTATGACTACTCTTTGCTTTCTGTCGCTGAGCCAATTTTCTATCCATTTCAACACACCGTCTTGTATTCCATGCGCTTTTAGTTTTAGCAGTAATCGTTTGTGGGGAACTTTGTCAAAGGCCTTTTGAAAATCAAGGTATATAATATCTACAGCTTTACTCTCATCGTAGAGGTTGAAGATATCGTGGAAGAAGTCTAAGAGGTTTGTTAAACAGGAACGTTTTTTACGGAAAGCCGTGTTGAGTATCTTTAAGTAAGTTATTTGCCTCTAAGTGATTTACGAGTCTGTCTCTTATGACCGTTTCTAGCATTTTACATACAATTGAGGTTAAGCTAATTGGACGATAGTTACTGGGTAGGGATTTGCTGCCTTTTTTGAATATCGGTGTTACGTTGGCTAGCTTCCACTGATCAGGCATAGTCCCAGACTGCAAGGATTCATTGAATAGCAATGTCAGTGGTTTGGAGAGCTCATCCTTAGCTTCCTTTAGAACTCTAGGTGATTGTATCAGGTCCAGGCGTTTTATTTACCTTGAGTTTATCTAAACAATTCAATACTTCTCTCTCTGTAACGGTGATATTGCTTAGAACATCTGAATTATCAATCTGAATCGGCGATGGTGTAGGGATATCACTGAGGTCTTCGGTTGTAAAAACTGATGCAAAGAAGGTATTGAGGGCATTACTCATTTGTACTTCGTCTTTGGTGTATTCTCCATTTTCATCGACTAACGGTCCAACAGTTGAAGTAACTACTTTTTTCTTTCTGATATAACTATAGAATTCTTTCGGGTTTGTTTTACTTTGATTCGCAACATGTAACTCCGGGGTCTTTTTACTTTGCTTAATTAACTTTTTGGCTTTGCGTCGTAGCTCTACAAATTTCACCCGTTCTTCGTCATTTTGTGAGGATTTTAATCTATCATTAGCAAATTTTTTAGCAAGCAGACAGTCTGAAATATCTTTATTCCACCATTTGGGCTTATCATTTTGGCCTGGACGCCGTATTTTCGATGGTATACAGTCTTGCACTGCCTTAAGGTAAGTGGTTGTGAAACACTCCCAAGATGTATTTATGTCGTTATTGTTAGTCAGAAAGCTCCAGTCAGTTTCTTTAAGTTTTGATTTAAGTTTATGAAAATTTGCTTTCTTGAAATTAGGGACTTTCTCAATGCTGCTATTTGATTTGTTACTAGTAAACTTTAAAGTGAAAGTTATCGTACGATGGTCGCTGTTACTGAATTCATCACCAACATTCAAATTCTCTATTAATTCTTTTGTTGCGAGTACAAGGTCAAGCACATTATTACCACGGGTCGGAGATTGTACAAATTGAAAAAGTGAACTCTCTTGCAAGTTAGCATAGAGGTCGTGTCCAGAGTGTGAAGTAAGAATATCGCCCCATTTAGTCACGGGTAAGTTGAAATCGCCAAGAATTACGGTATCTTGTATGTTAGTTATTTCTGCAATTTGTTCATAAATTTCACTGTCAGTTTGCACTGATTGAGATGGGGGTCTGTATAATAAAGCTAGTGTTATTTTAGTTCCTCGTTTATTATTTAATAGTACGTAAGATATGTCTATATTCGCAATTTGAGGTTTTGACATTAAGACAGGATTAAGACTTTCCTTTATAAAAAACAGAACTCCTCCTCCATTTCTATTGATCCGACTTTTCTCAAACATTGTATAACCAGGAAGCGTATATTCGGCTAAAAAGTCTCTGTCTTCCGTATTTAACCAAGATTCTGTAATGCCGATTATATCATAATGTTCTGTAAACACGATTTCCTCTAGATCTGAAAATTTATTGCGTATGCTACGAGCATTTACATAAAACACCTTAAGAGTATTAGAGTTGGATGTTACTGATTGTGCATTGTCTGAATTTTCAGTTCGTATTTGACCTACACTACCCTGTCTTGGGTCTGGTTGACCCCGTTTTTTGAACGGAAATCCTTGACTGCATCGTTCAGCAGACGACCAAGACGTGCAGCTCCTACTTCATTGAGATGTACACCATCTCCTGAAAACAAAGATTTATCATAGTAAAAATTATCCCACGTGTCGACAAAGCCGATGTTCTCCTCCCTGCAGAGTTTGGCTAGTCGGCGATTTGTACTGGTAGCTATGTTGTAGAATCGGTTTTCTACATCAATCCGGGGAACAATTCCTGAAATTAAGATTCTATTAGATTTTTCCTTGAAGGACCTGATCAGCCGCCGGTACTTGCAAAGTAGTTCCTCTGACCGCGTCCGTTGGACATCGTTAGATCCAACGTGGATGACGTACGTAGTGCGTACGTAGAGAGAGAGAGAGAGAGAGAGAGAGAGAGAGAGAGAGAGAGACTTACATAGACCTACAAAGATGCACTGGCCACACAGATCTTACGATCCCTGCGAGGTGGCCAGGACTTAATCCTAGTAGAGAGAGAGAGAGAGAGAGAGAGAGCGAGCGTGGGTGGGTGGTTTAATTAAAGAGACAAAGATTAAAGCCCCGGTGCGACTGTGGCTTGAAAAATAGGAAGACATGAATTTGGCTCTTGTCTAATGAAATTTTCTTATAATCTTGAATGGCCACACAGAGAGAGAGAGAGTGTGTGAGTGAGAGTGAGAGAGAGATATTACATAGATTTACATATACACACTGACCACACAGACCTTACGATCCCAGCGGGGTGGTCAGGACTTAATGCTAGTAGAGATAGCTAACCCGAGAGTAAGGGGCAGTGATATTTTATGAGTCAAATTTGTTTACATTTGTAGATTTCTGTGATCTTGTTAAGGGGGGATTTCACTTGAGGGATATTTTTTTCTTGACCCCTTTCTCCCTCATGTTTAGCCCCATTGCTTTTGATATTATAAAACGTTTGCCCCATTAGTTTAGCGATTTTAAGAACTTTCACCCCATATTAAGACCTTTCGTGCAATTCAGGTGTCGATTTTATCCTGGCGAGCGATAGCGAGCCTGTAATTTAAGAGGAACTGGCCTTCGGCCAGGACATTTTTCTACCGAAAAATGTACAAATTTATCTTGAAAGGGACTCAAGGGGGTGTAATTTTAAGCTTGATGGAGGTCTAGGGTACTAACTAAATACCTCCCCTTAAACATGGTTAGATATTTAGGTTAACGAGGATAGTGTTCTACAGGATGGTAGAATGTATTTCCCCGCCATATTATAGGAGGATAATAATATACTTAATTAAATTACTCCAGCATGTAATATCAGACTAAAGATGAAATATGCGCCGGAAGACACCTTAAGAGTACCGGTAACAAAGAAATACAAGAGAAAAAAGGAAAACATTATTTGAGTCAAACAATAAAAAAAAAAAAAATATATATATATTCTGCCTGAGGAATGTAATAAGGCCTCTTCCCGTTTTCTTCAGAGGAAATTTCCCCGTGTAATGTCATGAGTGGAGGGCATGTCATTTTCCGGCGCCCCTTCTTCTTCTGCTCTTCTTGGTAACGGCGTCTTTGGCATTTTTTTTTTTTTTTTTTTTTTTTTTTCCTTGAGTCATCACTTGAACAATTTCACTGGGGTTTTATTTGATTTTGGTTATTATATTTATGTCTTTATGTATTTATTGCAAAGAGAGAGTATATATTTTCTTTTCGCTTACCCAATCAGCGAAGAATTATATATAGATGCCTCCCCCCTCTCACACACACACACACACACACACACACACACACACACACACACAGCCCGTAGCCTAGTAGGTAGAGCTCTCGTCTCACACACGAGGGGTCGGGGGTTCAATCCCCGGCCGGGCGGAGACAAATTGGGCTTGTCTCCTTTCATGTGTTAGCCTCAGTTCACCTAGCTGTAAATAGGTACCTGGAATAAGTGGACGACGTTGTGACGTCCCATCTGGGGTTGGCAAAAATGGTACAAGGCGAGATGGGTATCATATGGTTCACCTAAGCTGATGGCTACCTAAGCCTTCGGGCGAGACGGTACCGTCCTATAGTGAGAATGGTACCATACAGATCCACCCTAAGCCTTCGTTTCCGATGTCGCCAATTGGCTAAAATACAGACTACACACACATCCACAGCCATTCCAACGATACATATAACACCTACACATATAGGAGGCGGGAAATAACGAGCATGCTCACTCCCGCAATACAACTAGAGTAAGAACTAGAGTAAGTACACACACACACACACACACACACACACACACACACACACACACACACACACACACACACACATTCACATACATTCATACACACAAAAACAAATAGATAATAAAATACAATAAATATAATACAATACAAAATAAATAAATATATAATTATAGATGTCAAACCTCGACACAGGATGTCCAGCGAGGGTTTTCTGACTTTGGTCTTGTTTTCTTTTTTGGTACCGGTACTTATAGAAATGGAAGATTGTTATTCTGACAATCATTCTGGGGGCTAGGAATCCTCCTCACCTTGTAAAATTCACCTACTAGACGAGATAGAGTAAGGGGCGAGGGAAAGCGAAAGTGATACCGGACCCTAAGAATTGGAACTTTAACTATTGTTTCTGTTCGGGATGTGTCTCGAGTCGGCCACCCCCAGCTATAGGGTATGTGCCTGAGTATATACATACATACATACATAAACTATAGACATGGGGTTTTCACATTTTTGGCAGCTATTGCATCTTAAAGTCGGGTTTTTTCGTCAGTTGCAATCAAGTGGTCATCCTCAGTTGGGGTTTCTATTCAGTTTTAAGAGGAGTACAAAGAGTACAAAGGAAAACAAGAAACAACAGGTCATGTGACCCCTCGAGGTTACTTGCCCTCCAATACACTGCTGTTCCAAGTGTTGCAACAGTATTTCGGAGAGAATGTGGGAAAGATGTGAAAAGGAAGTGCTGCCTTTGTGCTTAGTTCATGGCAGGGGAAATTATATTAAGATTTTTTTTTTTTTTTTTTTTTTTTTTTTTTTTTTTTGAGAGAGAGAGAGAGACAATGAACGGAGGAAGGAAAAACACAGATGAAACAAAAAGGTCCATGTGCCTAAAGGCATCCTCCATTCATAAAATGTTTGTAACAACTGGATTTAAACATTTGTAGATTGTAAGTTTGTGGAAAGCAATTCGAAGGAAGTGAATTCCAAAGAGTAGTAGCTCTGGGGATAAATGAATTCTGATAAACAGAAGTTCTGCATTGTGGAGGAGAAAGTGTAAATTCATGGGTGCTCTCAGCTGCCCTAGTTCTACGGGGAAAGATGTGGAGAGGCGGCACAATTGAAGCAAGTTCCTCGGAACAATTGCTGTGAAAATATCTGTAGAATAATGCAAGGGATGCAACGTTTCTTCGTATGGATAATGTAGGAAGGTCCTGTGTGATTGCAGGGTTATTGATTAATCTAATAGCTTTATTCTGAATTTTGTCCAACTGCTTCAATGCAACCACTCCACTTCCACCCCACAGAAGTGAACAGTAATCCATCTGAGAACGCACATGACTTTTATATATTACGGCCAACTGCTCGTCAGTGAAGAATTCTCGAACTCTGTACAGGAGTCCCAGTTTTTTAGAGGCATTCTTAGAAATGCTTCTAACATAATGTGTCCAGCTCAAGTTAGTAGTTAATGTTACACCGAGAATGTCAATACTAGGGGAAGTGGGAATATTTACATTATTAACAAATATATGGGAGTCAGTGAGATTCTGTCGGTTAGAAAATTGAATGTACTTTGTTTTCTGTGCATTAAAGGAAACTAGATTCTTTTGTCTCCATTCATTAATTCTAGAAAGGTCCTGGTTCAGAGAAATTGCAGTGTTTATTTTTGAATTTATAAGATCGGGTTGGGTGAAAGAATTGGTAAATGTGAAGGAACTGTGGAGTGTTGAGTCATCTGCGTAGGAATGTATTGGATTATGAGTGGTAGATATGAGATCATTGATATGAATGAGGAACAGAGTTGGGGCCAAAACTGATCCCTGGGGAACACCAGCATTTATTGAGTGCAATTGAGAATAAAGGCCATCTACCATTACACGTATTTTTCTGTTATGAAGATAAGAAGAAATTAGTGGAACTAATGATGCAAGGCAATAGTGTGACATCTTCGACAATAAGGATTGATGCCAGACTCTATCAAATGCCTTTGATATATCCAGTGCTATTGTATGTGTTTCACCATGTTGGTCTGTAGCTTGGTTGATTTGATGCGTAAGAAGACAAAGAATGTCTGCAGTTGATCGACATCGTCTAAAACTATATTGCCTATCACTGATTAATTTATTATTCTCAAGATGCTTAATTATGTGATTATTTAATATAATTTCAAAGACTTTACCAAGAGTGGAAGTTATAGCTATTGGTCTGTAGTTTGATGGATCTGAAGAGGCACCTTTTTTAGGAACTGGATGGATGTTTGCTTCTTTCCAGGGTACTGGGAAGCATGAGGTATGAGTACACAGACGGAAAATTTTTGCCAATACAGGAGCGAGCACCAAGGAGCAATTCTTAAGTACTATTGGAGGAATTTCATCTGGACCAGGAGCCTTATCTACTGAGAGATTCTGCAAAATAGTTTTGGCATGTCTGGTGTGGATCTTAAGTGAGGGAATTTCAGGCGAATTAAAATTAAGTACAGGGACATCTTGATTTATTTCATCTAAGGTTGAGTTGGTGGAGAAAATATCCGCAAGAAGGTTAGCTTTACCTCGTGGGTCTATTGAACAAGCACTACTAAACAAATTATTTATTCAATTATAAATGACGTCAACTTTGGGTTCAGGGCAAGGCGCTTGTCTAGGCGAACTCAACGGTGCTGCAGTCTATGACATCTCGGGGAAGCCCATTCCACAAGCTGGCGACTCGATTGAAGTAGAAATTCTGGGGGGAGGGGGGGGGGGGGGCTTGTACAGAGTAGGACGAGAGAATGAGGAGGTTTGTTTGTTCAGGACCCCCTCCTCCCTCATGTTTAGCCCCATGAATTTAGCGATTTTAAGACCTTTCTTGCTATTTACAGTAGGTGTCGATTTTATCCCTTAAATGGATCGCGACGGGGAGATGAAGGAAGCTACATCAGAAGAGTTTTAGGGAGTCCTTTTATATTAGGCTACTAAGTTGTTATTTATTTATTTATTTGTTTATTTGGAAGGAAATAATGGATTAAGAGGGGTAAAAACAATCGCATAACATTGCCCGACATAAAGGCGGTAATTTATATGTTTCGTTAAGTTTAACCAATTGCCATATATAGGAAATGGATAGGGAAAGCGCTAGTGTGTGATAAAGTGTGTGTGTGTGTGTGTGTGTGAGGGTAGTATGTGTGTGTGTGGGGGGGGGGGGGGATATGTGTGTGTGTGTGTGTGTGTGTGAGGGTAGTGTGTGTGTGTGTGTGTGGGGGGGG
>JBAKBP010041175.1:0-12506 GCA_037953745.1 Lithodes maja | reverse complement strand
CTATGTATACACAATTGACTGTTTGGTTAAAGAGGATATAATTCAACTTCAATAAACTAAGTTTTCTAAATACTGGACCAGTGTGCGCGTTATAAGATTTTCATTTGCGCTAGGAATAGAGCATAATATATAGATGAGTGGAATTCCTTCCTCCCCAAATGGCGGATGAGTAAATTTTATGAGGGTAAACTAAAGCAAAATCAATTTGTTTTAAAGAGTTACCATTAAATTCATATCTTGCTTTGTACATAATTCCAGTATGTTATGATAACTTTACTGTAATGGAATGTATGTTTATTTTCCAGGTTATTCCACTGTCAATGGTAATACCAAGAAATGTAAACTCCGTAACCTGCTCGGTAACATGATCATCAATATAAATATCGACAATGGACGTTTGAGTGGTATTGAATAGGGTCACTAAATAATGTGTTTACCGAAATTTCATGTTAACCCTCCTGGCCCGGTTGCCATTTTAAAATGACACCACGAATTAAGGGCAGGTGCCCGGGTGTCATTTTAAAATCTGTAAGCTTGAAAGCCTATTCAGCTTGGTCTGAACGCTGTGCGTCCGACGCATGTAAACAAAGCCGATCGTTACGTCAGCGCACCTCCGAAAACAAGAAAGAGAAGACTTGTTTGTTATTGTATGTCTGTATGTCGTTGTTTCAGTAGTGAAAAGATCGTCATATTGCTAACATCGCCTGCAAGTGCTCTCCACTGAAATCGTCATCACAACTGAACCAGTTGACATAGAGAGCTCTACTCAACGCCAGTCTACAGATTGGAAACCGCACTACATTTATAGATGCGTGGGAAATTTCTAGCAGTTAAACTAAACAAAAATACGGTAGCCTAGGCCTAGACGTTTTTCGGCCAGATCGCCCGGGTAGCCCACACTGTCATTTTGAGAGCCTGCCCGGGCCAGGAGGGTTAAGGGGAAGCAGTTGTTTTTTGTTCGAGTCCTCCTCCACTCCTCCCTCATTTTTAGCCCTATTAGTTATGAGATTTCAAGACATTCGCCCCATTAGTTTGGCGATTTCCAGACTTTTTGCCTCATTTCTTTGCCAATATTAAGACCTTTCGTGCCATTTAAGTGTCAATTAATGATATGGAGATCCATTACACTCTCACAGCTATTTATGTCTTGCATTGAATCTAATCAGAAGAACACAAAATATATACATATATACTGTAGTTTGGGTGGCATCTGGATGCCGTTTGCAATGTTGTGATACAGATTTAGGACTAGTATATAGTCAGTAAGGAGTACTATGGTGAGGTCTGTGACTGTGGATTCCGTTGGTGTGGTTAGCAGATGTCAGAAATAAGATAAATAAAGTTATATATTATAATTTCAGCAAGTGCTACGGCATTGAGCCATGTGACTATCCCCTTTATATTCTTAATGATCTAGTGTTAACTAGCCTAAACCTGAACCAGCCTTGTTGTAGTTTTTGTTGTCGTTTCCTAGGCTGCCTGGCCGAACAACCCCGAGTCCCTAAGGAAGGCCATGACCACGGGTGAGTGCTTGAAATTGTTGATGATGTGCTTTGTCTGAAGTGTGAAGAGTGTATAGTCAGGGTCTGTGGGGAATTTTCTCATACGTCGGATGACACATCGGTTGTCTTGATAGGGGTTTAGGTGGCTGCCATGAGAAAAGTGATTAATGAGAGTGTTTTCTTGGTGTTTATATGAAGGAATAAAGTCTGCTGTTGTGATTGCGACTTGTGTTGTGTTGTTGTTGGAAAGTGTGATGCTGTTTAGTGTTTTGGGGATCTATTTTGTGGTCAAGTGTTTGGAGGTAGTTATTGCACTTTAGTGCTTGTAGTTCTAGTATTTTGTTGATAATTTGTGTGTTGAGTGTTTGGATGTGTTGTGCAATGTCCTATGTGTAGGGTGTTGGGGAATGGTTCAGTATGTCCCATATTTATTTTCTGGTGTGAAGTTGGGGTTGTGTCTTTTTCTGTTACCTTTTTGGAATACGTGACTTGTCAGCGTTTTGGATAGTTATGTTCAATGTGTGGACAGCGCTGTTGATGTTAGTGATAGTTGTGCTGTTTAGGGTTTCAAGGTGTTGTTCGGGTCTCATTTGTGAAAGCTTCCCAGTTGGATCTTTTACAATTCCTGTATGTGTATCTGTGGCTAGCTGGAGTGAGTCTGATTTTGGTGGTGATATGAGCGGGAGGTGGTCGGAACCTAAGGCTTTTACCACCCTCCAGGATGTTGTGGGGGCGAGTTCTGGGGAGGAAAAGGTGATATCTGGAGATGAGAATTAGTCTTGTTTTAATGTCTTTAAATTTAATTTAATTTCATAAATAAACCAATAGTATATTTTGGCTTAAAATGATACTGGAGAACAGTTTTGGAACCAGCCACACGATGCAGATCATAGACATGTTTAACTCAATATGTAGGAGACACCTTGACATTCTGAGGTCATAGGTCACACTGATGTAGCTTTAATACAGAACCTCCACGTGAACATTATTTGTTTGTGTACTGGAAACAATAGACACATAGGATATTTGTTACTGGCGTTCCACTGCATGGATATCAAGCAAACTTCAGTGAAGTTTATAAGCACAGTAAATTCATGTTTTGCAAAAAAAAATATATTGTATTTACATAAGGTACAGTACACGTTAATATTTAAGGGAATAGTGATTCATATTATACCTGACAGATAAGACAGCAGTCAGATAGTGATTCATATTATACCTGACAGATAAGACAGCAGTCAGATAGTGATTCATATTATACCTGACAGATAAGACAGCAGTCAGATAGTGATTCATATTATACCTGACAGATAAGACAGCAGTCAGATAGTGATTCATATTATACCTGACAGATAAGACAGCAGTCAGATAGTGATTCATATTACACCTGACAGATAAGACAGCAGTCAGATAGTGATTCATATTATACCTGACAGATAAGACAGCAGTCAGATAGGAGTAAATTAAATGTTATATTAGACAAACTACTTCAAGATAGAGCATCAATTTTCCACATAGCTTTCCCTTACTTTCCCTTTCATATATAATAATTCCTTGCTCAATGGCTTTTTCATTTAGATTGATATGCAGGATTCGAAGTTGCATAATAAATCGTAGGCAGTGTCCACCATCCTTTAACTGTCTTCGTGGTGCGATGCATAAGGTGTTGATTTTCGGTGTGAGCATCCTGGGTTCGAATCCACGGACTGCCACATGTGTTTGTAAATTTCATTAATCGATTTTAGGAGTATAGTTGGTTGTTGGAAGGAACATAATAATTGATATTGGTTCAGGGGTAATTTATCGAGAGGACTTCCCTAGTGGTTAAGGCCCCATTAATTGTTCTTTCCATTCACATATGCATAGCCTACGTGAGTTGCAGTTGGGATGTGTGTACATGCTTAGATTGATATGCAGGATTCGAAGTTGCATAATAAATCGTAGGCAGTGTCCACCATCCTTTAACTGTCTTCGTGGTGCGATGCATAAGGTGTTGATTTTCGGTGTGAGCATCCTGGGTTCGAATCCACGGACTGCCACATGTGTTTGTAAATTTCATTAATCGATTTTAGGAGTATAGTTGGTTGTTGGGAGGAACATAATAATTGGTCACTTTCTACAAATTTGTTTCTTCATGCCCAAAGTTCCGCTACCTACCACTATATCAGTCTAAACCTTGTACACAACTTATTCCTCTCAACACTCTAACACCCTAATTAGAATCTGGGTGACAACCTCCCGGGGGAGCCTGGAGCTGGCTACCTGGGAATGGTACCCTCCCTCGCCGGAAAATGTTACTTATAGATTACGAAAGTACCATCAATGAAGCACCATAAGTCTGCTAAAATGTTTATATTGCAAACCAAATGAAAGGACGGGGACCAGCCAACAAAAGCCAAACACCTGCTCTTCTATTCAAACTCCAACCAAATCAACCAGTGCCGTATTGCCAGCATATAAAGCAGACCAAAACCCACAAAACCCCCTCCACCACAGACACCCCTTGAACAAGGTCACGTCAGAGAAAACGCGTCAAAACCCATACACGTGATTGAAAACGCGTCACTCCCCCTTCCCGTGAGAATGAACGTGTCCATACCCCCCCACTAAGACATACCCTACCCCGCATCAGACCTTCTCTATTCTGAAGAAATGTTTGAAAGTTTGCCACCAAACCCCCAATATCTCCCTGTATCTTCTGCCCAAAGTGAACTTGACCACGGCAGCCAAGCGAGCAAACACTTATAAACTCCATATCACCTGTCTTCCAAACTCACCTCCATACAACAGGATAATTCTCTATTTACCCCACAGTCAAAAATGCTCTTTTCATCACCCCAGCAGGCTATCTCCAAGCCTAAACTAAATATAAAATAGACGAAGAACATCCAAGCCATCCCTGAGAAATACCCCTCATAATGTTAGTACAACTCCCGAACTCACAATAGATCGAAAACTTTACAACACCATGTCTGTACTGCCCCGAGAGGATAGCCACTTAACCCTAACCAAAAAGTGAATAGGATCTCACCGGATCCATGGAAAGTTAGGCAAAAGGAAGTTAACCAGTCGGGTAATTCTTCTTCGGACGAACCTACGTAACTGTTAACTAACAGTTCGGATAAAGACTTCCGTAGGGGCTAGCCATTCTCCCCTTAAAAATCTTGACAAGCAGCCAATGATTAAATACTCGCGTAATTCTTCTTCGGACGAACCTACTTAACTGCTAATCATAATTAAAATATAAGACATCTATCGAGGCTAACCATTCGCTCCTTGAAGAGTCTTAACAAATAGTGCAAACTAGTGTGTAAAATTGTGACCCCGAAGAAAGGACGTAGGAGAAAGAAAGAGAGCATTGTCTACCTGGAAGGTGTGCTGACACCGTGACCCTCTAGGTAAGACAGGAGGGACAAGTGGACTTATCACCACGTGCGCACCAGACTCTCTATGGGCTCCTACCTATTCTACTCAAACATTTAAGTAACATTTGTTTTGTAAAGAGTTTTGAAGATTACAATAAGGGTTAATAAGATATGTTAAGATTCGCATTAACGTAGAGCCGAAGATTTTCCATTCTTCTCTTCTCCTAGATATTCGTACCTCGACTTAGAGAGAACACCACACTACTATCAGCGGGATAAACATAAATATAATTCTTTGTGTATATGCTCCTATATTCTTATGAGGAGTAATATAGATGTTTGTTCAATAAATTACACATGAACCTATACACGTAAAACTAATGTGAACTCTTATTCAGATCTTATTTCTATGCTAATATCATCAGCAGGGTACGTAAGTTATAGAGGAGTTGTTCACAGAGTGTTTTACCATTCAGTCTCTTTAATTGACTATTATTAATATCACGCTTCATGACTTATAATTCTGGTAGTGTTAAGTTTGAGTTATTTCCAACTCTGTATTTTCATGTAGCATTGATTATCCACACAGCGAGGATATCTCAGTTACGCATACATGACTATTATATTTATTTGACCTATTTAGGAATTGATATTCATTATCTAAACTCTTTGAGTTCTTTGAGTTAATTATCCTGTAGCCATTGCATTAACATAAAGGTTAAACTTAAATCAAACAGTACTTTATTTACCATAACGTCAGTACTGTGTGTATGTTGTCGCAGTAACTAATATTTACTCTCAGTGTGAAGCTAACTCGCCTTCGCCAAATTCCCTTCCGGGTACTGTTTATTGTTCGAGACCAAACCTCTCTGTGTACACTTATATTGTGTTTACGATAGAGCATTTCTATTATTATTTGTACTATTGTATAAGCTAATCCACTTCCTCCAAGGTCTTCATTATTCTAGGACTAATTGCTTTCATAATTCATATTTATTGTTTGGTCGAAGTGCTCATCTCCCTATATGACCTTCGATCTTATCTTTATGTTTATCTGACTTAAATATTGTACCTTAGCTGTTAAGGAATAAAACTTGTAAACTTAAATTGTGTATTCTGTGTATATTGATTATCATTGTTGTATAATTTATAATATTGAAGTTAGTTATGCTCCAGTGAGAGAGCTTAGATTCTCATTATGTCCTCAAGTGGAAAACGGGATCATTATAGCGTCGCATAACACCAAAACTACTGCGTATGACCTCAATTTCGACACGGTAGTGTGAATGTAGGAACGATGAGAGGAAGAATTGGACAGATTGTTGAAAAGACAGTGACCATATGCTGTCCACAGCAGGCCCGGTGGATAGAGGGATGGGTTTTATGGTGGTAGAGAAGTGGTTGGACTGTAAAATAAAATTAAAGTCAAACGATATAAAACTGTATACAGTATACTACGAGAATCTTGGATGTTATATCAGCAAGTAGGTTTAGGTAAAGCGGTAATACCAGCGAAGTTGACAAGAATTTGGTCAGGGACACTACGATTACACCAATTGAAGAATGCATACAACGATCTTCCTGCAGCTCTCAGATTGACTTGGCAGAGTACATTTGGCCTGCCCAAACAGAAGTTCAATCACGAATCAATATCAACACCACTTGGCTATAACGAAATACAGTAGTCATTGTGCATATCAGAATATATTATTAATTTACTGTTTATGATATCGTGTATGTACCACATACTGTATATACTGCATACACTTTATTTAGTAGTTGATGTTACGTAAACAAGTCTATTGTAAACACTTTTACACACGCACACAACCACATACGGTGGAGGAACAGGCCTTCGGCTGGGACATTTTTCTACCGAAAAAAGTACAAATTTATCTTGAAGGAGGTTTAGGGTGGGTGTGATTTTTAAGTTTGATGAAGGTCAATGGAAGAAACTAAAACAATTTGTTATATAAACAAAATACCCGACCAAAATATTAACCATATGCCTTTAATGACATTAGTATATGATGTAAGAAAACTGTCTGTCCACCTGTAGAATATGTTTTCACATAATACACCCATATTTCAATAAGTATGGAATGTCACTAAATTGTACACTTCAAAGTGCGGATTTAGATCTCGACTTATGTGGCTTGTAGGTTTAACGACTTATGTGGCTTGTAGGTTTAACGACTTATGTGGCTTGTAGGTTTAACGACTTATGTGGCTTGTAGGTTTAACGACTTATGTGGCTTGTAGGTTTAACGACTTATGTGGCTTGTAGGTTTAACGACTTATGTGGCTTGTAGGTTTAACGACTTATGTGGCTTGTAGGTTTAACGACTTATGTGGCTTGTAGGTTTAACGACTTATGTGGCTTGTAGGTTTAACGTGCTTGTATATAATCAAAATGGTTACCTTCCCTTTTAATGTATTTAATCTGGTTAATATATATACGGTATAAATATACACAGTATATATATATATATATATATATATATATATATATATATATATATATATATATATATATTTATATATGGGTTTTTGTTTATCATAAAGGGATAGTATTTGTATTTACTCAGATTATCATGATGGTAGATTATCTTTACTTCTTTGTAACATATACTGGAATTTACGTCCACTTTATAGTTTCTCTCTTTGCCGAACCAGGTTACTGCCTAACCTTTGAAGTTTCGTTAAGGTACCAGACGGCAAAAGAGTCAAGCTATGTCGACACACACTATTTCATTTCCCCCAGCCTGTTCCTGGAAGCACATATTTGGGTATATATTCTGCTCCCGGTATTTCACTATGATAACATTACTTACATATTTATATTTCATCCGGCCTTATTGTGGAACATATGCATCATGGTTTCATGCAAAGCATCATGGTTCCTATTCCGGAAATGTGAAATGAGAACGTGAAATATATATATAATTGTTAAGCTAATGAGCATGTATACAGCATGTATACTATTGTATAGTAATAAAGCAATGTATAAGGTTCCTTAAGTACCTAGTTAATGTGGTGGGACTGACTGTAGTGCCAGTGAGTGGGACTACACACCCTTCAGTAAACAGTTAAAGTGGTGGGACTGACTGTAGTGCCAGTGAGAGAGACAACACACCCTTCAGTAAACAGTTAATATGGTGGGACTGACTGTAGTGCCAGTGAGTGGGACAACACACCCTTCAGTAAACAGTTAATGTGGTGGGACTACACACCCTTCAGTAAACAGTTAATGTGCTGGAACTGACCGTAGTACCAGTGAGAGGGACTACACACCCTTCAGTAAACAGTTACACATCCTTCAGTAAACAGTTAATGTGGTGGGACTGACTGTAGTGCCAGTGAGAGGGACTACACACCCTTCAGTAAACAGTTAATGTGGTGGGACTGACTGTAGTACCAGTGAGAGGGACTACACACCCTTCAGTAAACAGTTAATGTGGTGGGACTGACTGTAGTACCAGTGAGAGGGACAACACACCCATCAGTAAACAGTTAATGTGGTGGGACTGACTGTAGTACCAGTGAGAGGGACTACACACCCTTCAGTAAACAGTTAATGTGGTGGGACTGACTGTAGTACCAGTGAGAGGGACAACACACCCATCAGTAAACAGTTAATGTGGTGGGACTGACTGTAGTGCCAGTGAGTGGGACAACACACCCTTCAGTAAACAGTTAATGTGGTGTGACTGACTGTGAGAGGGACTACACACCCTTCAGTAAACAGTAATTGTGGTGGGACTGACTGTAGTACCAGTGAGAGGGACTACACACCCTTCAGGAAACAGTTAATGTGGTGGGACTGACTGTAGTGCCAGTGAGTGGGACTACACACCCTTCAGTAAACAGTTATTGTGGTGGGACTGACTGTAGTGCCAGTGAGAGGGACTACACACCCTTCAGTAAACAGCTAATGTGGTGGGACTGACTGTAGTGCCAGTGAGTGGGATAACACACCATTCAGTAAACAGTTAATGTGGTGGGACTGACTGTAGTACCAGTGAGAGGGACTACACACCCTTCAGGAAACAGTTATTGTGGTGGGACTGACTGTAGTACCAGTGAGAGGGACTACACACCCTTCAGGAAACAGTTAATGTGGTGGGACTGACTGTAGTGCCAGTGAGTGGGACTACACATCCTTCAGTAAACAGTTAATGTGGTGGGACTGACTGTAGTGCCAGTGAGTGGGACTACACATCCTTCAGTAAACAGTTAATGTGGTGGGACTGACTGTAGTACCAGTGAGAGGGACTACACATAGTACACACCCTTCAGTAAACAGTTAATGTGGTGGGACTGACTGTAGTACCAGTGAGAAGGGCTACACACCCTTCAGTAAACAGTGAATGTGGTGGGACTGACTGTAGTACCAGTGAGAGGGACTACACACCCTTCAGTAAACAGATAATGTGGTGGAACTGACTGTAGTACCAGTGAGAGGGACTACACACCCTTCAGTAAACACTTAATGTGGTGGGACTGACTGCAGTAGCAGAGAGAGGGACTACACACCCTTCAGTAAACAGTCACACATCCTTAAGTAAACAGTTAATGTGGTGGGACTGACTGTAGTGCCAGTCAGAGGGACTACACACCCTTCAGTAAACAGTTAATGTGGTGGGACTGACTGTAGTACCAGTGAGAGGGACTACACACCCTTCAGTAAACAGTTAATGTGGTGGGACTGACTGTAGTACCAGTGAGAGGGACAACACACCCATCAGTAAACAGTTAATGTGGTGGGACTGACTGTAGTGCCAGTGAGTGGGACAACACACCCTTCAGTAAACAGTTAATGTGGTGGGACTGACTGTAGTGCCAGTGAGTGGGACAACACACCCTTCAGTAAACAGTTAATGTGGTGCGACTGACTGTGAGAGGGACTACACACCCTTCAGTAAACAGTAATTGTGGTGGGACTGACTGTAGTACCAGTGAGAGGGACTACACACCCTTCAGGAAACAGTTAATGTGGTGGGACTGACTGTAGTGCCAGTGAGTGGGACTACACACCCTTCAGGAAACAGTTATTGTGGTGGGACTGACTGTAGTGCCAGTGAGAGGGACTACACACCCTTCAGTAAACAGTTAATGTGGTGGGACTGACTGTAGTGCCAGTGAGTGGGACAACACACCCTTCAGTAAACAGTTAATGTGGTGGGACTGACTGTAGTACCAGTGAGAGGGACTACACACCCTTCAGGAAACAGTTATTGTGGTGGGACTCACTGTAGTACCAGTGAGAGGGACTACACACCCTTCAGGAAACAGTTAATGTGGTGGGACTGACTGTAGTGCCAGTGAGTGGGACTACACATCCTTCAGTAAACAGTTAATGTGGTGGGACTGACTGTAGTACCAGTGAGAGGGACTACACACAGTACACACCCTTCAGTAAACAGTTAATGTGGTGGGACTGACTGTAGTACCAGTGAGAAGGGCTACACACCCTTCAGTAAACAGTGAATGTGGTGGGACTGACTGTAGTACCAGTGAGAGGGACTACACACCCTTCAGTAAACAGTTAATGTGGTGGGACTGACTGTAGTGCCAGTGAGAGGGACTACACACCTTTCAGTAAACAGTTAATGTGGTGGGACTGGCTGTAGTATCAGTGAGAGGGACTACACACCCTTCAGTAAACAGTTAATGTGGTGGGACTGACTGTAGTGAAAGTGAGAGAGACAACACACCCTTCAGTAAACAGTTAATGTGGTGGGACTGACTGTAGTGCCAGTGAGTGGGACAACACACCCTTCAGTAAACAGTTAATGTGGTGGGACTACACACCCTTCAGTAAACAGTTAATGTGCTGGGACTGACCGTAGTACTAGTGAGAGGGACTACACACCCTTCAGTAAACAGTTACACATCCTTCAGTAAACAGTTAATGTGGTGGGACTGACTGTAGTGCCAGTGAGAGGGACTACACACCCTTCAGTAAACAGTTAATGTGGTGGGACTGACTGTAGTGCCAGTGAGAGGGACTACACACCCTTCAGTAAACAGTTAATGTGGTGGGACTGACTGTAGTGCCAGTGAGAGGGACTACACACCCTTCAGTAAACAGTTAATGTGGTAGGACTGACTGTAGTACCAGTGAGAGGGACAACACACCCATCAGTAAACAGTTAATGTGGTGGGACTGACTGTAGTGCCAGTGAGTGGGACAACACACCCTTCAGTAAACAGTTAATGTGGTGGGACTGACTGTAGTGCCAGTGAGTGGGACAACACACCCTTCAGTAAACAGTTAATGTGGTGGGACTGACTGTAGTACCAGTGAGAGGGACTACACACCCTTCAGGAAACAGTTATTGTGGTGAGACTGACTGTAGTACCAGTGAGAGGGACTACACACCCTTTAGTAAACAGTTAATGTGGTGGGACTGACTGTAGTGCCAGTGAGTGGGACTACACATCCTTCAGTAAACAGTTAATGTGGTGGGACTGACTGTAGTGTCAGTGAGAGGGACTACACACCCTTCCGTAAACAATTAATGTGGTGGGACTGACTGTAGTGCCAGTGAGTGGGACAACACACCCTTCAGTAAACAGTTAATGTGGTGGGACTGACTGTAGTACCGGTGAGAGGGACTACACACCCTTCAGAAAACAGTTATTGTGGTGGGACTGACTGTAGTACCAGTGAGAGGGACTCCACACCCTTCAGGAAACAGTTAATGTGGTGGGACTGACTGTAGTGCCAGTGAGTGGGACTACACATCCTTCAGTAAACAGTTAATGTGGTGGGACTGACTGTAGTACCAGTGAGAGGGACTACACACAGTACACACCCTTCAGTAAACAGTTAATGTGGTGGGACTGACTGTAGTACCAGTGAGAAGGACTACACACCCTTCAGTAAACAGTGAATGTGGTGGGACTGACTGTAGTACCAGTGAGAGGGACTACACATCCTTCAGTAAACAGTTAATGTGGTGGGACTGACTGTAGTACCAGTGAGAGGGACTACACACCCTTCAGTAAACAGTTAATGTGGTGGGACTGACTGTAGTAGCAGTGAGAGGGACTACACACCCTTCAGTAAACAGTTACACATCCTTCAGTAAACAGTTAATGTGGTGGGACTGACTGTAGTGCCAGTGAGAGGGACTACACACCCTTCAGTAAACAGTTAATGTGGTGGGACTGACTGTAGTACCAGTGAGAGGGACTACACACTCTTCAGTAAACAGTTAATGTGGTGGGACTGACTGTAGTACCAGTGAGAAGGACAACACACCCATCAGTAAACAGTTAATGTGGTGGGACTGACTGTAGTACCAGTGAGAGGGACTACACACCCTTCAGTAAACAGTTCATGTGGTGGGACTGACTGTAGTACCAGTGAGAGGGACAGCACACCCATCAGTAAACAGTTAATGTGGTGGGACTGACTGTAGTGCCAGTGAGTGGGACAACACACCCTTCAGTAAACAGTTAATGTGGTGTGACTGACTGTGAGAGGGACTACACACCCTTCAGTAAACAGTAATTGTGGTGGGACTGACTGTAGTACCAGTGAGAGGGACTACACACCCTTCAGGAAACAGTTAATGTGGTGGGACTGACTGTAGTGCCAGTGAGTGGGACTACACACCCTTCAGTAAAC
>JBAKBP010041174.1:0-12506 GCA_037953745.1 Lithodes maja | reverse complement strand
CTCTCCCTCCCTGCCCACCCCGAACCAACTTCCAAAAGCACATCCATACTCATATCTCTCACCGATCCATCCACTCACTCACAGACAACACGCAGCTGCATGCACGACCTCCCGAAATCCATCCTTCCGAATCCTCCCTTCCTCGCGAGGACAGAGTCCACCTGGCCAGGCTGAGATGCGGACACCACCCAGCTCTCCTGAGCTATCAGAAGAGACTGGATGACTCCGTTGTCGACGCCTGCCCGGGATGTAACAGCGCCCCATACCATTAAACACATCGTAGAGGACTGCATTTCACACCACTTACGCCAACAACACAATCTACACTCAATGAGAGCTCTGTGGGAGAGCCCGATCGTGGCCATGGCCTTTCTCAGGGACTCGGGGCTGTTCGGCCAGGCAGCTTAGGGAACAACAACAACAGTATAGTATTGTCTCATTTGCCTTTGATACTGATTCAAATGGGTGGGTTGCCATTTATGCAGTACAGTAAATAGAAGTCTACAGTTTAAGCATGTCTAATTTAAGTAGTTAGCTTGAGCAGGATGTAGCAGGCCTTTACACAGGGGTAGGGCAACTTTTCACCAATCCCGCTACATGGAACCTAAGCATGCGAGAGTACGGTGGGGAATCGTCGGCAAAGACTTACCTGATGCTTAGCCTTACTATGTCTATATTTATGTTAGAAGGTAATTTTCGTAGCACACAGAGGAGGTCTACTTTCTGACTGATGGCGATTGCACTAGCATTGGGAGAGTTAATCTAAGATCTAATCCATTGTACTGATGTGTCAATATTTATCTAAACTGCTTGAAATAAATAATAGTTAGCTACCTTAATGAGGATTCATATTTTGTGTAAGAAGTTGGATGTATGTATATACACAGGCACATACCCCATAGCTGGGGGTGGCAGACTCACGACAGAGCCCTAACAGGGACAACTCAATATATTTTTTTTTTTATATATTCACACACATCTAGGAGACCCAAACACCCAGGATCACTAGAAGCCTCCAGCATTTCCCCGGCCCCAGACAAATCCAAGTATTCCATAGAGATAATTAAACACACTTTTGGACTACCATTTATTAGTATTAAGCACTATAAAGTGGAATATATTGCAAATGCACAAACACATACAAATATTGGTATGCAAAATAGATGTTCAATAAATGGCACTGCAAAATCAAATGCACTTCTGAAACTATGGAAATGGTCGAAATACAAAAACTCAGCCTTAACCCTTTCAGTACGATGAAGCCATTTTCTCATAGTTAACACCAGAGGATTTTATTCAGCTTAAGAAATAGTCCTGAGGGCTACTCAAAATCGTACCCTTCAAACAACAAAATTCCTTCCCAAGTTGAATTAAATCTAAGAGTTATCCAAAAAAAAAATATATATAAATGGCTCCATGGTACCGAAAGAGTTAATCCGTTGCTTAATAGTGCTCCTGATCAACACCAGCGATATAAACCAGTCTTGTAAGCACCAAAGGAAATCTAAGCAAATCCGAGAGCAGTCTGGAAAACTGGCATAAACTAGGCTACTTGGCGACTGAACACATTAAAGAGTTCCGGTGCTGTGGCTCCTTTATTGGCTTTTATTTTGGCTATCATTAAACAATTTTTTAAGTTTTAGGAGAATCTGTGGGAATTGGAAGGTTAATCATGATAGGTTTTATCCCTTCAATTCCGACAGGTCCTTCCAGAGCAAAAGTAAAATGGTCTAATCTTAGCCAGAATATAAAGTAAAGGACGCCAATGCACTGAAGGGTTAAAGAGATTCAGTAGTCCCATTGGAGAAGTCTAAATATTACGCCTATATTGCAGTTTTAGGAGCTGCCCATAGTGACAAAAAATTATGATTATAATATAGGCACACTTTTTCGATAACTAAACCTTATATTTTAAACAAAATCTTAAAATAAAAATCTTCTCTGAACCAAACTCAACTCAAGAATCCAGTGTACTAGAACATTTTAAGAGATACAAACTGCTTATGGTA
Source organism: Lithodes maja (assembly GCA_037953745.1). NCBI lineage: Eukaryota > Metazoa > Arthropoda > Malacostraca > Decapoda > Lithodidae > Lithodes > Lithodes maja. The sequence continues at coordinate 10,497 of JBAKBP010041174.1, read as the reverse complement.
TTACACTTATTGGATATGCTTCAAGTCACTTCTTGTTGCTTGATTATCGGTGCGAGGAGTCCTAGTGATCCTGCTTCCTCGGTAGATAAACACTGTGACGACATTGATATTATTAGAAGCGAGGGGTACGGGAATTCTCTCACCCGGTACCTGGAACGCTAGACAATTTCTCTAGAGTTGCCTTCAACAAGCGAGGCACTCCACAACGGCTCAAAGCAAGAGCTCTAACGGCATTTATAGCTTCAACTCTCAGAATGCCTTTATTATATAATATGTTGGCTTCATGGAATCAATACGTTAATGATGCACTGAGCACATCCTTTCATTAAATGTAGTCCTTATAAAATCCAAATTAAAGAGAAAATGGTTGTTGAAGCATTCATATTTGATTCATTCACTTTGAACTAACTAAAATATTTTTACATAATGTACAAAGACCTAAACTAAATTCTGTATTCCCTTCGTAGGACCTGAACCAGAATACAGAATTTCAGTTCAAATCTTGGTTAGAAAAATCCTTAAAAATTAAAGACAGATCACAAGACTCTTAAAGATAAATATTTGAGAATATCACGATATTGGAACAGGGAAGATAAGGACACAGATACACGATGAAACTATTACGAGAGGCGCTAACGATGTGAGGGCTGTAAACCACAAGAGCAGAAGGCAGTGTGTATTAAGGGAGGGGGGGCGGTAACCTATGTTAATCTAGTTTAACGCAAAATACAAACTATACTCTTCAAATCAACTTGGCAGCTTAGTCCACCCTCCTCCCCACCATGTTTACTAAATTTTTGCAGTTCATTTTTATCTTCTATTGGAAACTGAAGACAATAGAGCTGCCTGGAATACCACTAGTAGGACAAGACTGAAACCGTACCATACCTCTTACGGATCACAGTCTTTAAAGTGTATATACCGGTATGTATGCATTTCTTTTCAAGGGAGACTACAAACCGTTGCAAAAAAATCCTGATTATTCCAAATCATACGTAATGGTCAGCCAACCAACCATGTTCATTTATAATAATATTTCTAGGGTGAAGAGTTGCTGCCAAGTTAATTTGAATGGAGTACAGTATCCTGTCAGCCTTCCTGTCAGGAGGGACAGAACTTATACTCTAGCTCGGTAGAAAGTAAAAGAGTCCAGGAGAAAAAGTAGAAGGGTATGGTTTCTAAAGGTAAGGACTCAAACCCATACAAGCAGAGGACACCTTTTTATATCTTATTTCTAGCTATCTAGACATATATTCAGTATGGGACCAAACCAAGATTCAAAAGCTTAAATATATCCACTAAACCCTTTGACCCAAGTGATTGTTCCTAAGTACAGATGAATCATCTAGGGGTAGCAGAAGTACAATCTAGAAAGGCGTCATCCAATCGAAAGGGTTTAATCCAAGGACAGTAGTAAAGGTAAGGGTATGGCTTCCTTAATCTGGGTGACAACTACTGCAATTATGGTATATATATATAATCAAGGACTTCTTAACGGGAATCACCTTGCACACCCACACATCCAGAACCCTATTATTATTATTATGGTATTGAAAGTTCCCTTAGTGTCTAAGAGTTGTTTTGGTCGTCAAATTATTGGTGAAATTATTAGGACTCCATGCAATAGGTGTATCCAAAATTATAAACTGGCAGTAAGAGGCATTGTTCTCTATGTATGTAGGGCAGATCAGCTAATTAGTATGTGGCCGTCGAATCAGTATGTATAATAGATTGAAAAACCAACTAGTAATCATCAAATAAAGTTAGATTAATAAATTCAGCACTAAAATGTACCTTATCAATCCCACAGACGCTAAATATATTAATCTACCCCGACATTCTTTGTGAATAGATTTCTTTTATCAACTCTACATACTAACTGGAGTACCACATACAAACAGGCTAGCCTACCCTCTTTATGTATGGTATGAACCTTAACATTAACTATCACTTGTAACCCAGCCAGAATACAAATAATGTTCACAAATGGGGCGGGAATCATTTACAACCGGATCCAACAGTCCGCCAACGACCTAGATGAGAAACTACACTGTAAATTAAAGATGGAGCATGTCACTAATAGGACACTAGACCGATACGGTGCTTCTTACAGATCACTAGCTTCAAAGTATATTTACCAAAGCACTATCTTGACAGTCCTCCATTGCTTCCCATCACCCTTGAGCAGTTCCTTTTAAGTTTTTGCATTTAAGATAGTCTGATTAACGAGTTTCTCATTGGAATTTACAAGGGTTCTTTTTGGTTTCAGCACAGAAGATTGTTGGATTACTATTGCTCTCTCTGGAATTCACAAGACTTCTCATCCAAGGTTGTGGCCAAACTTTAGCATTTTGGTGTACAAGCTTACATCATAGCACATGGCGGTATGGCAGGTTCGCTGGGAATCCCGCTCAGAAGGCAAACAAGATATCAGCTTCAACGGGAACGTCAGATTGGCAAATCATCCACTAATTAACAGGTAGACTAGCCAATTCTAACTCAGTGGTTCAATTAGTATGCAAAATTGATGAAAAAATCCTACCCACAAAAAATTCAAATCTTTAATTCATTAGTATCAAATATACAACAGCCAAATCTCTGAGCGAGGGCTAGAGATATGGAGCTATATAAGTAACCTGAACATTATTATTATTATTTATTACATTTGGATTGTAAATTTATAGATCTAGCTCAACTCATCCTCTTTCATGCGTAGCATAATCCATTTGGCATACTAATAAGAGTACCGTTTAAGAATTGGCCAGTCTACTTTCAACTTATGCCCCTAGTGGTAAAATAAAGGTGTTTTGGGTTATACTTGCTCAGTGGTATGAGCGATGGAGGGAAGAACAGCGTCTCTGGTCACCCAATGCCCTCTCAGTAATATATATGTGGGCACAGACATGTCGACAGATCAGGAAGTAGCTTACAGTCCAGGCTCTACCAAAAAAACAACTTAATAAATAACATACAGCAGTACACCTCGCAAAAAAGAATAATTCTGGCCTTTGATTAACCCTATGATTACGATGATGTCTTTTTTTCATCATATCCTGGCTGTCAAAGTACTTACTGCAGACTATGAAAGGCCTGTGGGAGTGGAAGGGTCACTTGAGATTGCTTTACCCGATGAAATTCCCAGAGGTTCTACCCTAAGTCAAACACGGATTCACATTAGCAACCAGAATAAATATAAAATGACATCATAGTGAGCGGGTTAATGTTGCTTGACTGTCAACATCAGTGAGCATAGACTTGCACATCCAATGGGCTGAATGGGTGGGTGGGTGGGTGGGTGGGTGGTGTGAAGGAGTGTATGTGTGGTGGGCGTCAATCAGCTTAACCAGAGGAAGCAGTCTCGTGCTTCTTGGCTGCCAGAAGACGCTCCTTGTTGGCGCGCACCATGTCTGCTCTGCGGTCCTGGAGGAGGAAGCAAATAGTACGTTAAAAATAAATAGGCTACATGTACAGTATTGCTAGAATTCCTATAACTGAAAAATCTTATTAAAAAGTAAGTATTGGAACAAAGTAAAAATTCCTATTAAAGAAAGATAAATATACAGATAAACCTCTCTCTTCTGGCCATGTATCTGGTCCGTACTTTATCTCTCTCAAAATAGTTTGAAAGACCCAGATGAATGTCTGGACACCCGCTATCTAGTTCGGACTCGTTATTCTGGGTCTAGATATACTTAAGATTACGAGCTTCGATGAGAACAAAGGTGGTCACAAAACGGTGAATATATGAAAGGCTGAACACCTTAGGGGATAGTTTGTTCACACTGTTAATTTTAATTGAATCATATTTAATTTTGGTTAGTGAATCTGGGCCCGGATCTTACGCTGCTTCACATTTTGACAGCCACCTCCTGAGTAGTCCGGAAGAGAAGGGCTTTTCTGTAGAACCTCAATGAGAGGATGAAAGTGAAAACAAAGAGGGAAACTAAATAAACAGTAAAACCTTTTGTAACTAAGCAAAAATGGGGGAAAAGCGTAAGCAATAAAACCAACTAAAAACAAATACCAGCACCCCTCTTGAACTCATCCCGGCCACTCACATATTCCTCCTTTGCCTTCTTTGCCTTCTCCGCCATCTCCATTCGCTTCTGCTCCGCCACCTCCAGCTTTTGCTCCAGCTTCTCCGCGGTGGCCTTCTTCAGCTTCTCCTCCTCCTTAAGGCGGTTCTCCTGGACCTGCTCCAGCTTCTCCGAGACCTTGGAAGCCTCCTTCAGCTTGGCCATCTTGTCCTCGGCGATCTTGCGCAGGCGTTCCTCTTTGGCCGCCACTTCCTGTTCTCTCTGTTGTCTCTTGGTTTCCTCCTTCTTGTTGACCAGTTCTTGTGCCTCGCTGATCTTGTTGGACTGTTGCCCCCGGAAAAATAATAGAACTCAAGTATAATTCAAGCAACAAGGAGATCAAATTAAATAAAAATGCAAGAATATCAAGTGTAAACAAAATCCAGTGCATACAAATTTGCAGAATTAAATAAATAAATACAAGAAGGGTATAATAAAAAGAGAAAAACTACAAATAAAGCCAAGCTTTAACATATATTATGAATATAGTAAACACAAATTGGCAACAAATATTGTACTACAATCTTCATGCAATGCTGTTGTGATAAATTGTGAAGGAAAAATTAGTTTCCCCGATTATTTTCTTATATTAAGGAACACTCCATTCTTAACATTAATCCTCCATTACAAACCAAATGCACTAGAATAAACTAATGAAAGCATACGATCCTCCCGGGATACAAACTCGGGACACCACACCCAGAACATAAGTGTCTAATCCATTACACCACCAATTATAGGTACAGGACAGGAGGATAAATATTGCACTGCCTCAACTCAATGCATGGATACCTTTCCAATATTCATCTTACTCCGGCTACAATATAACCAACATATGAAATTAGGCACCATATGTAATGATTTAAGCATTAGGCACCATATGTAATGATTTAAGCATTAGGCACCATATGTAATGATTTAAGCATTAGGCACCATATGTAATGATTTAAGCATTAGGCACCATATGTAATGATTTAAGCATTAGGCACCATATGTAATGATTTAAGCATTAGGCACCATATGTAATGATTTAAGCATTAGGCACCATATGTAATGATTTAAGCATTAGGCACCATATGTAATGATTTAAGCATTAGGCACCATATGTAATGATTTAAGCATTAGGCACCATATGTAATGATTTAAGCATTAGGCACCATATGTAATGATTTAAGCATTAGGCACCATATGTAATGATTTAAGCATTAGGCACCATATGTAATGATTTAAGCATTAGGCACCATATGTAATGATTTAAGCATTAGGCACCATATGTAATGATTTAAGCATTAGGCACCATATGTAATGATTTAAGCATTAGGCACCATATGTAATGATTTAAGCATTAGGCACCATATGTAATGATTTAAGCATTTTCATATCCTAATAACTTTACTCTTTCAATCAAATTACTTGCGTGTGTCATCCTCTACCCAACCTTAACCATTTCTGTCCCTCTCTTTTCCTGTACTATTTTTCCTATTTCAGGGGCGAGAGGTTAGGAATACTCCTCCCTTTTAAAATTCACCTACTAGAAGAGACAAGAGGTAAAAATTAGAACTATGGGTAGAGGATTGGGTTCAGCAGGAAAGAATGGTAGACATTGGGAGTTGTTGTTTTTGTTGTTCGCTGATGACACAGCGTTGGTGGCGGATTCTGAGGAGAAACTGCAGCGGGTAGTCAAACAGTTTGGCGAGGTTTGTGGGAGGAGGAAGCTGAACGTCAATAAATGTAAAGTGATGGTGTGTAATAGTGGTGATCGTAGGTTGAATCTAGATGAGAGGCTGGATGGGGAAATATTGGAACAAGTAGTGTTGTAAATATCTAGGAGGAACGATAAGCAAGAATGAAGGTATGGAAATGGAGGTAAAACGAGTATGTGAAGGAAGGAAGTTTTCAGAGCAATGGGAAGTATGTGGAAGTTGAGAAATCTCTGAAAGCCGAAAGTGCAATGTATCAAGGGATTGTTGTACGAACAGTGATGTATGGGGCTGAGACATTGGCTCTGAAGGCAAAGGAGAGAAGAAAGCTGGATGTGATGGAGATGAGCTGCTTGAGGAGTATGTGTGGAGTGACTCGTAGAGACAGATTGAGGAATGAAGAGATACATAGCAGAGTGGGGCAGCAGGAACATTTGTCGGTCAGAGTGGACAGAAGGGTGCTGAGCTGGTATGGTCATGTTGAACGAATGGACGATGAAAGGCTTACAATGAGAATATGGGAGACAGATACAGTCGGCCACACAAGAGCGCGGACTCTAAGGGCTAGTTTTCAAAACGGCGCGAGAGGTACTAGAGTGGCACAAAATTTGTAAATTAAGCGGTTTTAAAAGCGGGTCTACGGCCCGTTCGGAAAGCGATATATTGTCTGCCATCTTCACGTGACGTCAGCCCGCTTCCGCCCTCCCCCCCCCAGTCCCAGTTAGCGTCCTTCGTGGCCTAGTTTTGAAATTTTGGACAGAGGAATGACAATAGATCAGGCAAGGGAAGTGGTAATAAACATGAAAGAATGGAGAATGCTTGTGACTATTTGAGTGAAAACGCAGTCATTTGGGAGAGGGGGTCAGGCGCCAGTTGGACTAGATAACAGTCTGTCAGGCGCCTGGCCCTGGGAGCCGGTATATATGAAAGGTGCACCTGGATGTGTGGTGGGTGGGCTTGTGGTGGTGGTGGGGCTTCGCTGCATATCTGCCTGCTGAGACCAGAACTTCTCCGGGAGGTCAGGTGGCCGGGGGAATGCTAGAGTGACCTTGGTCTCTGGTTCTTTTGTCTTTATTGAGTCGTCCCTGTTTTGGTTTGTTTATTTTGCAAGTTTTACATTATAATGACTAGTGTTGCATTTCAATGAACTTTGAAAGCTAAATCACTAACATTTTATGATTTTTTTTAAACATCAAAGGCAATTATTATTTAAAAAAAATTGTTCTACCAAGAAAAGATCTTTCACGGTTAATACTTGGGAAGTATAAAACAAAAAGCTTACAGATACAAATGAAGGTAGTTTGTCATTCAACCCCTTGCCATGTTTAGAGAGGTTGGATATGAAAGGGTTGGATTAGATCCGGTTAGCCAAGTTTGTTTATGTAAAGGCTGCCACACATGCCAGGCCCAACATTGTACTTGTCAATTTGATGCTAATTTGAGTGTGTGTAGAGTAGTTTGATAGTTTGGGCAGGCCTGCGAGACCAGCATAAACCCTTAAACTACCCCAACTCAAGCTGGCCTGTCTGGTACAGAAAACTGACAATCCGAACTGAGCGTGCATAACATCAGGTTACACAGTGGGGTTTAATTTACATGGAAACAAAAGCTAATGTCACATGAGCAGTGCTAGATTAATTGAATAAGTCCATCTGCTACAAATTATTATATTTTGAAGTACTTGCATTATTTGTTAGTAGGCCCTATTAAGAGTATGCAAGATACAAGTAAAATTTCAAAATACAGTATACATAATTGAACTGAAAATTGTAATAAATACTTTTTCAATATAAATTTTACTCCGATACTGAAACCGACAAGTTTTGCCTCTAAGCTGCTTATGTGACATCAGTTTAAAGCGAGAATCATGCATTATAGATACACTCAAGAAAAACTGTGGAGAGTACATACGTGTTCCCGGAGAGTCTCTAGCTTCTTCATGATCTCTGTGTCCCTGTTGGCGGTGGCAAGGGTGATCTTGGACTGGATGCGTTCCTCCAGTTTCTTGATGGCCTCTTCGTGACCCAGACGCACCTTCTGGGAATACGCCTCCTGTGGAATAAATGACGGTCATTCGCTAGTCAACCTTGACTTTGATAATCGACAATCAGGTCGGTTAGGTTAAGGAAATGTCAACATCACCACTCTAAAGACACCAATATAGACTTCTGAGCTATCAGAAGAGACTGGATGACTCCGTTGTCGACACCTGCCCGGGTTGTAACACAGCACCCCATACCATTAAACACATCATAGAAGACTGCATTTCACACAACCACTTACGCCAACAACACAATTTACACTCTTTGAGAGCTCTGTGGGAAAGCCCGACCGTGGCCATGGCCTTCCTTGGGGACTCGGGGCTGTTCGGCCAGGCAGCTTAGGGAACAACAACACCTGTGAAATATATTAAGGTAATAGTGTTGGTTAACTTCGCTACAGTGTTTTATAAAGTTGACTGGAACCAACACCGCCCTATTATATCACCACCATGGCTGATATTGGCATAGTGCTAACCGTACCTTAGCAAAACTCGGCTTAGTCCCTCTGCAGCACCTACAAGCCACACCAGCCTCAATGGTGCTACAAGAGAGTATTATACCAAGACTCCGCTATACATTAGGCACCTTGGACTTTCGAACAAAATCCTGCCCCCACCTTGTGAACACTGTGGCTGACACTGGCTTGGCACCAAACAGCTCTCATGTAAGACTAATAGAGTCCCCTGTGGCAACTAATCGAGCCCCACCAGCCTTGGTAGTTCCATACCAAGACAGCACCAATAGCAAGGCTTTATTGTATAGTAATGGTTGTTGGTCCACACGTCTACCGCCATCCCCCCCATTAGTCGCCGCGTACGACACTCAGTACGATGGGTGGGGGCAAACTCTTCTTTTCCTCCACCACAAGATTAGGCACCCTTACACCCGGGGGGGGGGGGGGGGGGGGGGCCCCTAATCTTTCGTTTCTATTTGTTGTGCTAATAACATATATATTAATCAAGTCTTACTCTAAATGCAGTTTTACAATTGCATGAAGTTACAAGTCATTATCTTCCACTTTAGTGCAAGATAAGTGCACCGCACACCAGTACAGTATAATCGTCTGTGATATTATGCAGGCGTTATTTGTACTGAACACTACTATATAAGTCAGGAAAATATATATCTAACCTGAATGGATACAATTTCAAACATAACCATAAGATACTAAAAGGAGGAGTGATAAAAAAGGCTAAATAAAATGTCATTGTTAAATTGATAAGGTATTTCATAAATTGTGCATCATTAAATTCTGTTAACCTTATGTACGTGTGAATAACGTAGGTCTTTAACATGAATATATAGTCAATACTGTATAGTCGTAGGTAGACAATAAGGTTATATATATATATATATATATATATATATATATATATATAATGAAACTAAAAGCATTATATCTTACATGGTCCTTTAGCTTCTCCATCATCTTGCTCATGTTCTCGGTCCTGTTCTCCTCGGCAGACCTGAGCTTTTCCTCGATGGTCTGGCGGAGCTCATTGGTCTGAACCTCTAGTTGCTTCCTCACACCATCAACATTGTTCAACTGAAATACAATCAATGATTAGATACTAATTCAATACTAGTGTATACAAACTGTTTCACAGCATGTTCTTTCTGTTTACCAAACAAGACTATAAAAGTTTATAAACCCAAACTTAGGTAATTTTAAAATTAAAATTACCAAAGAGCAAGGTTTATAATTTTGAAAAATAAACGTACATAAAATTTTAAGACCGAGTGCTCCACGCATACGTGCAGTTTCAGTCTCTTGTCCTAATACGGCGTTCCAGGCAACCCTGTTAAGGGCTGCTTCACTTATCAAGTTTTTGGATTTGAGATCAGCACTTATAGTTCGATCCCAGGTCTTCCTCGGTCCACCCCTTGGTGCAGCTCCCTCCACAATCACAGACTTGCATTTTTTCACTCAATTTTGTTCATCCATTCTCTCCACATGTCCATACCATCCCAGTCTACTTTTACACATCACCTTGCTAATACTCTTTATACCTAAACGTCTCTTCAGCTCAAATTTTTTTTATTCTGTCCTGTAACCTGGCCCCACACATCCATCTCACCATTTTCATCTCCTTGCGTTCCATTCTGTTGACATCCTCTACTTTAACGGCCCATGTTTCTGAGGCATACGTCACTGCACTTCTAACACACGAGGCATACACCTTTCCCTTCAGGGGGAGAGGCATTCTTTTCATGGTCAGGATTGGCAGCATTGCCTCATCTCAATCTACAATGCATAACCTTGGTTTTCTTAATATTGACTCTTAAACCCTTGCTCGCCATGCCCTCTCTCCATTCTCTGAATTTGGCCTCAGCATCTTGCATACTGTCAGCTATTAGGACTAAATCGTCTGCATATAACAGTTCCAAAGGGAGTCGCCTCTAAAAACTCTTACAGTGCCTCCAGGACCATAATAAAGAGGAGGGGGCTTAACACTGAACCCTGATGGACTCTAACACGGACTGCGAACTCATCACTCGGTACACCCTTCACCCTCACCACGAATCCTCATACATCTTCATTATCACACGCACCAGCCACTCTTCCACACCAAGTTTCCTCATCGCCCACTGCACAACACTTCTAGGCACCCTGTCAAAGGCCTTCTCCAGGTCTACAAACACAAAGTAAAGATCCCTGCCTTTTAGTAAGTATCTTTC
>JBAKBP010041173.1:0-12510 GCA_037953745.1 Lithodes maja | reverse complement strand
GTTAGTGGCAGATTAGTTTATAGAGTCGGGTTTATTTCAACTGACGGTAAATTGCAAAGTTCCCATCAAGATTTCTCAGTTATTTTGAAGATATTTGTATTGAAATATGGTGCTAATTGTATAAACTTGGTCTTAATATGATGCAGAAACAGTGGTTTAATATTTGTCCATTAAGTATCGAGAAATTAGCCGCTAAGGGATTCAATTTACCGGGTATAGAGGAGAGTGAGCCTGGTGTGTTTGTTAAGTGTAGTGCAACAAATTTGAAATCTATCTTTAAGGGAGCCCACCTCGCTTTTTTTCTTATTCTCTCCCTCTCTCTTTGGCTTTTATCCAGTCACCGTTTTTTTTTTTTTATCTTTCTTTCCTTTTCTCTCTTTCTCTGGCTTGTATCGATTCGGCCCCATTCAGCCTACTGTTTTAAGACGTTTACCCCCATTCAGGTGTCAATATTTTTCGGGCGAGCGGTAGCGAGCCAGCATATATATATATTTGTTTTGACAGCAAGCTAAATTTGTACATTTTTCGATAGAAAAATTTCTCCGGCGAAGCCGGATTTCTCCATACAATGCTGGTTCGCTATCGCTCGCCAGGAATAAATCGACACCTGGATGGGGATAAACGTCTTAAAACAGTTGGCTGAATGGGGCCGAATCGATACAAGCCAGAGAAAGAGAGAAAAGGAGAGAAAGATAAAAAAAAAAACGGTGACTCCCCTTAAACGAAATAACATCATAATATGATAAATGTAGAACCCTAATATGTACGATCAGTTTTCGATATATTTGTTATTGTATTAGGTTGTAGCACTTGTATGTTTTGGCATTTGGAAATTGTTGTGTAATATAATAGTGGTACCTATATGTATGTATGTATGTATGTATGTATGTATGTATGTATGTATGTATGTATGTACTCAAGGCCCATTCCCTATATTTCCTATTATTATTTTGTTGTATTTATTTATTTGGGGGGTGGTACCTATTTATTTATTTATTTGGGGGTGGTACCTATTTATTTAGGGGTGGTACCTATTTATTTATTTATTTGGGGGTGGTACCTATTTATTTATTTATTTGGGGGTGGTACCTATTTATTTATTTATTTATGTATTTATTTATTTGAGGGTGGTACCTATTTATTTATTTATTTGGGGGTGTACCTATTTATTTATTTATTTATTTGGGGTGGTACCTATTTATTTATTTGGGGGTGGTACCTATTTATTTATTTATTTATTTGGGGGTGGTACCTATTTATTTATTTATTTATTTGGGGGTGGTACCTATTTATTTATTTATATATGTATTTATTTGGGGGTGGTACCTATTTATTTATTTATTTATTTGGGGGGTGGTACCTATTTATTTATTTATTTATTTATTTGGAGGGGTTGGTACCTATAATTTATGATGTGATAAAATAATGTTAACCACTTCAGCACGATGACGTAATATAAATCTTATTTTGGTTATCATTAGACTATTTTCTTTGGCTTTTAATCTACCTCTTGGATGCAAAGGGGTAAATACGACCTCAATAAACCCTCTGGATACCACAGGTCCTTCTTAATTAAACTGCATAAAATCATCCAACTTTAGCCAGGATAAAAGGTAAAAAGACGTCATCATGCTGAAGTGGTTAACTAAAGGAACAGCTTGGGTAGTTTACGGTAGGTTTTTTGGTAGTTTGGGGATAATTGGTGTAGGGTGGCTCGATAGGGCCAGGTCAGCTGTTTCTCGGCCTTCCTCTGTAACTTCCGGACAATTACGGCACCAGCCACTACTAAACCTGATATATTTTATATATATATTATATATATATATATATATATATATATATATATATATATATATATATATATATATATATATATATATACAGTATATATATATATATATATACGGTATATACTTACTGTATATATATATATATATATATATATATATATATATAGAGAGAGAGAGAGAGATGTTTTCTCACTTGCCAGCTGGATTTTTACAAAGTATTAGTAGTAATAATGTTATTAGTATTATTGTTAGTAGTATTAGTAGTATTAGGCTATTATAATATCGTTTGGCTATATCCATATTATATTTAACTATAGTTATCCTGGTCTGTATTGCGGGATATATTGTTTTACCAATATAAATAAAAAGCCCCCAGATGGCCAACTATCCTAATGTGAACATTTGTGAACTCTCGCAGTGTGCTATTCTATCTACGGTATATCTATATGTTCAGGACCAATCCCCACTTTTCCTATTTTTTAATTTTTATTTTTACTTTATTTTTTATTTTTTATTTTTATATTTTTATATATTATACGGTATACACATACTGTATATACTGTGTGTATATACAGTACACATATATATATAAATATTGAGTGACAGAACAAAATTCGCAGAAATAAAACAGGATATCTACCCTCTCATAATTAAAAGTGAAGACAAAATCAACAACTTTCTAAGACAACTAAAAAGAAACGAGACAATAGATGAAATGCTATATTCACATTTATTCGTCTCTGGTGCCCGCCCTGGAATTTTATACGGACTTCCCAAAGTTCACAAGATAAATTGCCCTGTCCGCCCTATTTTGTCCGCCATAGGTACAGCCAGTTACAATCTAGCACAGTATTTAGTACCAATCATCTCTCCTTTAACTTCCAACGAGTACACAGTTAGGGATTCATTTACATTTGCCAAGGAACTTTGTAACTTCACTCATTCTGGTTGTGTAATGGCCTCATTTGATGTAACTAGTTTATTCACCAACATTCCCATAAACGAGACAATTAACATATGCACTTCAGAATTTTTTGAAAATTAAAATATTGTCAACGGATTCTCCAAAGATCAGTTCCATAAGTTACTTTCATACGCCGCTAAAGACAGTCTTTTAATTTTCAATGGTTCATTTTACAAACAGGTAGATGACATTTCTATGGGTAATCCTCTCGGTTGCAGTCTCGCTAATTAATTCTTAGTTTATCACGAAACACAATGGCTTGACAACTGTCCTATAGAATTCAAACCTTTGCTCTACAGACGTTACATAGATGACACATTCGTTTTATTCCAGTCTCCCGACCACGTTCCAAAATGTTTAGCTTATCTAAATTCACAACATGAAAACATTAAGTTCACTTCTGACACTGAAACAAATGGTAAACTCCCCTTCCTAGACATAAATATTAACAGAACACCTGACTCATTTAATACTTCAATATACAGGAAACCAACCTTCACAGGTTTAACGACAAAATTTAATTCATCTATCCCGATACAGTACATTTAATTCATCTATCCCGATACAGTACATTTAATTCATCTATCCCGATACAGTACATTTAATTCATCTATCCCGATACAGTACATTTAATTCATCTATCCCGATACAGTACATTTAATTCATCTATCCCGATACAGTACATTTAATTCATCTATCCCGATACAGTACATTTAATTCATCTATCCCGATACAGTACATTTAATTCATCTATCCCGATACAGTACATTTAATTCATCTATCCCGATACAGTACATTTAATTCATCTATCCCGATACAGTACATTTAATTCATCTATCCCGATACAGTACATTTAATTCATCTATCCCGATACAGTACATTTAATTCATCTATCCCGATACAGTACATTTAATTCATCTATCCCGATACAGTACATTTAATTCATCTATCCCGATACAGTACATTTAATTCATCTATCCCGATACAGTACATTTAATTCATCTATCCCGATACAGTACACACGAAATTTAATCTTAACTTTAGTCACCCGTGCTTACCACATTTGTTCCTCATATTTGTCTTTTCACAATGAACTCGAATATCTCAAACACATTTTACATTCAAATGGTTTCCCTATTTCATTCATTGAAAACTGTTTTGGTAAACAACTAAATAAACTTTTCCAAGTCCCGAGCCCCGTACCAACTGCTAAAAAGGCAGTAATATTTTTTCACTATGCCATTTTTAGGACCATCAAGTTACTCGATACGCCATAAAGTCACACAATTGATTCGTTGCTTCTATCCCCAAGTGTCCCTCAGAATAATATTCAAACCTACCAATACTTTGTCACATCATTTCAAATTCAAAGATCGTATCCCGGATGTTCTGCAATCCTCTATTGTTTATCAATATAAATGTAGCTGCTGTAATGCAACTTACAGTATATAGGCCAATCAAAACGGCACTTAAACACGAGGGTTGCGGAGCACCTGGGTCGATCTTATAGAACTGGACTTCTCATTTCTATACCATCCTTTTCAGCCATTCGAGACCATTGTGAACCTTTAGGCCATTCCATTAACAAAAAAGATTTTTCAGTAATTTTCAGTTGTTCTGGTGACACCACCCGTTTAATAGCAGAGTCCCTCCTCACTCACCATCTTAAGCCCACCTTGGGCACCCACGAATTCTCCTCCAACCTATTATTTTCTAAGGTATTGTGTATATTTTAGCCTACAATATCTACACGTAGTTCACTTATGGTTTAGCTGTTGCTGTTGTTTGTTTCTATCTCTTTTTTCGCGATTTCTAACTTTTTATGTTTTTCTAAATTATTATTAAAAATATATTTGCTTTAAATGTCAACATAATTTATTAATAAATTTATTTCTTATTGCTTTAGGTCTGATGATGACATATTATGTTAATGTCGAAACGTAACCGGTACCAGAATAAAGATGTTCGTGTTCACCTTGGTGTTGCTTGCCCTTATAAGACTCCGCTTCCCCCGAGGAGAATCTATTGCCACTACTATATATATATATATATACTGTATATATATATATATATATATATATATATATATATATATATATATATATATACCGGGTATATATACAGTATATATATATATATATATATTTTTTTTTTTTTTTTTTTTTCTCGTAGTGTGCACTTCCTAAAATTCGTTTGCGATTGTATAACATAATATATCTTTCTAGGTTGTAGTTTGTACGGTGGAGGAGTGGGCCTGCTGGGTTTGGTGTCTATAGTAAGCTTGGCCTCCATAGCGGTGGAGAGATTCATTGTGATCCGTACTTCCTCCTCCACATCCAAGTGGCGCATCACCCGCAAGACAGCCAGGAAGGTTAGTGCAGTACGCTACAGCTACCCTGGGACTGTGTTGGTGGTGTAATGGTTTAGATGCTTATGTTCTGGGTGTGGTGTCCCGAGTTCAAATCCCGGGAGGACCATATGCTTTCATTAGTTTATTCAAGTGCATTGGGGTTTGTAATTGATGATTAATGTTAAGAACGGGGCGTTACTTAACTTTAATAATAAAGTAGGTGTGCAGTTTTTGCATTACCAAAAAAAAAAAAAAATGCATACGCAACTCTGCGACCTAGAATTCTGCAAGTACTATTGAATCTCCTGGGTGAAATCGGTTTATATGCAATTTATATATATATACTGTATATATATTAAATGTTTTTATACTCACAGCCGGACTTGAACCACCGACAGTCAGAACAAGTGCCTATACTTTAATCCACTATACTACGGCGTGATAGAGGATACTTGTGTGTAGTGGATTAAAGCATAGACACTCGTCCTGACTGTTGGTGGTTCATGTCCGCCTGGGAGTATATATGTATATACTGTATATAATTAAATTTATGATCACATTGAATCTTAACTATTAAAATATTTATCTATAATAAGGTCAGCGTAACACTATTTCGTAGCATATTGAATATTTATTACAAATAGTGATCATATAGGCCTACTGTGACCTTGACCTTTGACATAAAATAAAATACATATATTTGGATCGTCGTCGCATTGACCAACTGAATTTGCCTGTATAACTTGGTGACAATACATTAAACAGTCTAGGAGGAGTTTAGGGAAAATTACAAATACTCTTGTTTTGACCTTGACTTCTGACCTTAACAATTACAATATGTATGTGAAATTTGATACTTATATAATATTTAAGTAATAAGCCATAACACAGCCAGTTTTCCAAAATTTGAGTAATCTTTCTTAATAAATAATAAAAGTTGACCTTTGACCTTGACCTGTGTTGACCTTTATGTAAGAGTACATTTTTGTTTGCATTGACATTGCCCATGAAAATCAAATAAGCATGCGTAATTTCATTAAAACCCATTAAATAGTTTCATATATATCAATAGAATAGTTGACCTTGACCTTTGACCATTATCTTAACCTTTATATGTCTCAACATTTATTATTTTACTTTTCACTTAAAGTGCAATTATCTCACCAAATGTTGTGAAGTTTGCATGGAAAGTAAAGAAAATAGCATATTGACCTTTTATTTGACCTTGACCTGTGACCTTGACCTTTCACATGGAATTGTATAGTTTCTTGCATATCCTGGGCCTAGGTATTCCGAATAAACATGGTAAGCCTAGTGAAAATCTAAGTTGGTATAAGAAATACTAGTAGAAAAACTATTTTGACCTTTGACCTTGATCTTTGACCTTACCCTTTAGAATATGTATATAAAATGTGGGCAATACAATATCAAGGTTATGCTGGGGTCACACATTCCCGTATATCGCTCCCGTCAGGCGTAATCGCCAATTTTGTGTTCTGACGGGCGTAGTCCGGCCGTGTACGCCCGTATAGACCACGACTATTGCACTTCCCGACAGACTTACCGTGGCGGGGCCAGTGTTACGTCAGACGTAATGTAGTCGTATGGAACTACGTACGTGCTTGCGACTTGCGTAAGCATGTCCCCGTTAGTCCGCCTGGGCTGCCCGATTTGCGGGAACACAGGCCACGCCCCCACAAGACCTGCATAGCTGAGGCCGTACGTCTTGGGAGTTTTTAGGACTTACGTGGACCATTTCCGGACAATCGTAGGCACACCCCGTCTGTCCAAACACAGACAAAGACAGTCTTTGTCAACCACGTAGGTCTGGGTTGGAATCTGGGAACTACAAAAGGGCAGGGCTGGCCACAACTTTCCCATTCCCACTCCTGACTCGGCACCATGTGCCGATGTGTGGCTTCATGAAGTGGAACATGTTGAGGATCCACTTTTCCCTCTCCGTCAGTCGTTTGGCCCCAGCACCACTCTTCACCTTGCTGAGCCGGCCGAACCTGGAGCGGAGAGATCCCCACCACGTCGTTAAGTCGAAGGCGGTCATTGGTGAGTCCATGGTCGCAGCCTTCTCCGCCCATACAGCCTCAATATGCTCCTTGTTCTTGTGCCTGGGGTCACCCTTGTCGTAAATAAAAGGCGCATCCAGTTCAATCCAATCTGCCAGCATACGCTCAGTCTCCTCCGTCAGTATTATGTTGGTCTTCTTCCGGCGCCGTTTCTTTGGTGGGGCCTGTACGCTGTTGGAAGGTGCAGGTTCTTCTTCTTCCTCCTCGTCTTCCTCACTATCATCCTCGGGAACCTCTTCAACAGTGTCGAGCTCTCCACTATCGGGGCCGAGGTCGATAATAACTTCATCTTCATCAGGCGTCGAGAGGGCAGGCGGTGAGGTGGCAGAGTTGGAGGGGCCAGGCTGAGAGGGGTCAAAAGGTGAGGTGGCAGGCGTTGAGGGGTGAGGCGGTGAGGTGGCAGACGTCGAGGTGGCAGGCGGTGAGGTGGCAGACGTCGAGGTGGCAGGCGGTGAGGTGGCAGACGTCGAGGTGGCAGGCGGTGAGGTGGCAGATGTCGAGGTGGCAGGCGGAGAGGTGGCAGGCGGAGAGGTGGCAGGGGAAGCCTTCCTGGCCTTCTTCACGCCTTTCTTATGCATGGTACAGGGCAGGGCAGGGCAGGGCAGCGTGCAGAGGGTGGCTGGAGGTACAGGGCAGGGCAGGGCAGGGCAGGGTGCAGAGGGTGGCAGGGTTGGCTTGTTGGTTGCTGCTCCGGTGTGGTGAGAGGTGTGACGGGAGTGTCCCCCGCTGGTCCTTATATACCCCCCCGTACAACGTTGCCACGTCTTCCCGCCAACCCGCAGTGCGGCGGTGCGGCCAGATGCGCCCGGACTAACGTAAACTTTCCTGTTTGACGGGAATATTTTACGATTGACGGGAGCAGCTTAAGTACAAAGGGGGTACAAGTCTGTACCCCTGTACCCTGTACCTCTGTACAAGTCTGACCGGGCGAGCGGCTACGTCTGACGGGGCTGCTCCCGTCAGACGTAGCCGCTCGCCCGGTCAGACGTAAGATTTCCCGACTTTTGACATACGGGAGCGCGTGAGCCGACTGTGATTTCAAATTCAAAACATACCGGGCGGCCTTGGCCGCACCCACCACCTTCCCGACCAGCGTGGCTACTCCCGTCATGCGTACCAACCCCCACGACTATACACAATTTCATTTACGTTTTGCGTACTATGCCCTTACGTTTTACGTAATCGGTTGCCAACTACCAATAAACCTTCGCATGGGAGCATACGGGAGCATATACGGGAATGTGTTACCCCAGCATTACCAGTAACTTGTATAGTGAAAATGAAGACATTTGAGTATAAAGTAAAATAAATAGTATAAGTTGACCTTTGATCTTGACCTGGACCTTATGTAAGAGTATTTTTTTTATCGACATTGCCCCGGAAAATCAAATAAGCATGCCTAATTTCATTAAATCCCATCAGTTAGTTTCATTTATATTAATAAAATAGTTGACCTTGACCTTTGACCTTTATGATATGTGTGTCCAAATGTATTATTTCCTTTTCATTTAAAGTGCAACTATCTCACCAAATTTTGTGAAGTTTGCAAGAAAAGTAAAGAAAGTAGCATATTGACCTTTTATTTGACCTTGACCTGTGACCTTGACCTTTATTATGGAATTGTATAGTTTCTTGTATGACCTTGGCCTAGGTATTCCGAATATACATGATAATCCTAGTGAGAATCTAACAGTTAGAATAAGAAATACTAGTGAAAAACTTATTTTGACCTTTGACCTTGACCTTTGACCTTACCCTTAAGAATCTTTACATACAAAATTGGTCAATACGATATATAGGTTACCAGTAACTTGTATAGTGAGAATGAAGAAATTTGAGTAAAAAGTAAAATAAATTGTAAAAGTTGACCTTAGACCTTGACCTGTGACCTGGACCTTTATGTAAGAGTGTTTTTTTTTTTTTGGTATTGACACTGCCCCGGAAAATCAAATAAGCATGCCTAATGTCATTAAAACCCATCAGTTAGTTTCATATATATATTAATAGATTAGTTGACCTTGACCTTTATATTGACCTTTATGCTATGTGTGTCCAAATGTATTATTTCCTTTTCATTTAAAGTGCAACTATCTCACCAAATTTTGTGAAGTTTGCATGAAAAGTAAAGAAAATAGCATATTGACCTTTTATTTGACTTTGACCTGTGACCTTGACCTTTATTATGGAATTGTATATAACTAGTTATTATATGTTGCAGTTGATCCTGGCCATCTGGATCTACTGTGCCGCTCTCTCCCTCCCGCCCTTCTTCGGATGGAGCTCATACGTGCCTGAAGGTAAAGATTACCTCAATGTACAGTCGGTAGCAATAATACCTACACACTCGCTTGAATCATTACCGAACACAAATGAGGCAGCACGATGCTTTCTTATATACGAATTACTTCAAATTTAGGGTTTTAAAAGCTAAATGATTCAAATGCATGTAGCTGTATTTGGGCTTACGAGTGTAATTACCGAACAGAAATACAAACTGACAGAAACCTTTATAAAATATATTGTAATTTAAAGATAGTAAATATATTTATGTTTTAGGTATATATTTTGGTTGTGTGTGTGTTTTTATTTTATATATATATATCCCAGTGCATACCACCTCCTTTACGTAGGGCACGTGGTACCCGTCTTGCAACTCAATCCCACCCCTACTCTGTGCAACTCTCCAACCCAAGAGTGAAACGTTACTCTCAAACTTTCTTCTACTCAACAGCTCTGGAACTCTCTCCCTGAATCCATCTTTCCCTCATTCTATGACTTAAGTTGTTTCAAACTCCGTGTGTCCAGGCATTTTGGCTCGAATATTCCTCTTTCACCATTGGGGGAGGCACTTGTCAAAGGCAGTTTTGCCTTTTATCTCCCTCATCCACGTATAATATATAATATATATATATATATATATATATATACACACAGTATACCGGTATATATTTATTTATTTATTTATTTTTGTTCACTAAAACATACGAAGTCAAAGGAAATTGCAATTTCAACATTTATTAGTTTTGTTTATTCATATAGAGCAACTACTACTGAACATCAACGAATATCCTAGAAAAATAGATCGACAAATTGAGAAATTAAATAAAAAGCTCATAAATGTTGAAATTGCAATTTCCTTTAACCTCGTACACCTTAGTGAAAATATACTCCCTGGCTACACAAACCTCATATATATATATATATAATAATATTATAAGCCTACGACCGAGGGCTGCGATAAATTTCTAAATGTTCATGTAACTAAAGAATACCTGCAATATGATAATCGTTATACTGTTTTATAAACCGTTAAAACAAGATAAATGTAAGACAGATGGGCCGCACTGCATTAATTAAACCCACTAGAAGAGTGTGAATACCTAGAGCAGACCACATAATTATATATCTAGCATCATTGATCCTGAACGCCAACACTACTTCACTGACATACGGTAATGGCTCAAAATCGCGTCATATGTCGGAGAGGGTTAACAGAAAAATAAGTAAAAGAGGGAAAAAGAAAAAAAATAGGAAAAGTGTGGATTGGGCCTGAGTAAATAAATAGATAGATAGATAGATAGATAGATAGATAGATTTAATATTGTTATGTGAAGGACATTCAGGACAAAATCAATATTGAGAAAACTACAACGAACACGGCAGAACCAAGGAGAACAATACAGAGGATTGCCTTGCATAAAAAGACGGATACAAAGCACAAATATAGACTTTAAGGGGAGATGGGTCGTTTTTCTGGTCCCCTTTCTCCCTAGTGTTAAGCCCCATTTGTTTTGAGATTATAAGACGTTTGGCGATTTTAACACCTTTCGCCCCATTTCGTTGTCAATTTTAAGAACTTCGTGTCATTTAGGCCCTGGCGAGCGATAGCGAGCCTGAAATTTTAAGAGAAACCAGCCTTCGGCCGGGACATTTTTCTACTGAAAAATTTACAAATTTATCTTGAAGGGGGGTCTAGGGGGTGCTTTTCTAAGCTTGATGGAGGTCTAGCGAAAACACTAAGAAATAAAGGAAAACATTAATTAATAGACCATAGAAAAACAAAAAACAGTCCGTCTCCCCTTAAAATAATGACCTGGGGGATTTATTCAAACATTATAATTATAGTTTGAATAACGAAGAGAACTTTATCAACAAAAATCAGTATATTAATCAAACTTGGAAGAACCAATACACAATCCAATTAGCGTCTAAAGGAACACGATCAAACCAACCAGAAAGTTACTATATAAACTTTCGGTAAAATGCCGATATTGTAATATCCAATTTAAAAAAGAATCCTCCAATTGAGAACTCTATATGGAAAAAAATATTGGGTTAGACTTTTTAGTATATGAGGACGCACATCTGCCATTTATACTAGCTATCATTGGACAAGTTTATTCAGCTTAGGAAGGAAGTGTGGCAGTCTGAGGATAAATCAAGATAAACAGTACCTCTTCGAATTCTAAAAGGTCCAAAGCCGAGTAAAATCGTCAATTAATTGCTTGAATATACAATAATACTGAGAGGGTTAACCCTTTCAGTAGCATGGCTTTTTTATTGTTTCTTGTTTATTTCCTGCTAACACTAGGCGATTTTGTACAGCTTAGGTAGGACCTCTGGCAATCAAAGGTAGAAAATCTATCTCAATTAATCGTTTAAGTGCCAAAGACCCTTAATAGCAAATGAAGGTTATTTAATATTCTGATATGGTTGATAGAAGCCTCATAAACACCAGGAAGGGCTGTTATTTATAGCCCCTGCGAACAATAGGACCCCTTCCTGCATTATTCTCAGCTTTTTGCTACACAGTCGTGTGTATAATCGCCGATACTGGTAACTATTCGCCTCTTATCGGAATGTGCTCGGCAATACTCGGGAAAATTTGAGAGTACTCGGCCCCGAATTGTGACTCGTTAAATTCAAGTTTTTCAACATTCACCAGCAATTCGCCGGTCACGCAGTTATCATGAGTGCTCTCTTAACACATTCATAACTATTCGTTAATATTCTCCTGCTTTTGCATAAAAAAAACGAAGTGGCTACGGGACACCACCAGGGGTGTCACGCAGCCCAGCCAGTGAGGCTGGGCTGCGTGACACTACCAGTGGTGTCGCGCAGCTCAGCCACACTGGCTAGGCTACGGGACACCACCACAAGTGTTTTCGTATTTATGGCCATATAATTCAGCCAATTAGACTATTGAATCGAAATTCTTTGGATTATTATTAATATTATCATTAAAAACGTTGGACTTTACTAAATTATAATCCTACTTGTTGTATATACAGACCTATTCCATTTTCAACTCCCTACGCCACACAC
>JBAKBP010041172.1:0-12511 GCA_037953745.1 Lithodes maja | reverse complement strand
ATAGGTGCCAATACTGAATCACCCAGGAGAGCCGCCGAGTCAAAACTCTTAAAACCAACTCCAGCTTTAGCCTCCTCCTGTTGATCGTTCCTCTGCTGGTCTGAAGACGGAGGACTAGGCTGTGACACTTTAGCTGCCCGAGCTCGGGTGACAACACACGCCATGGGTTGTGTCTGGCACCGCTCGACACACTCTTGCTCTTCCCTACTCACGTCGGCCGTCCTCTCGGCAACGACTAAGGTAGAACCTCAGAAGCGGGCATTGCAAAGTCGTTGCCGAGAAGAAGGTCGACGCCCTCCACTGGCAGTTTCTCCACAATCCCAACATCCAATTCACGTGTCACACCATCCACCTCCAACTCCAACCGCACCAGCGGGTATGACCGAGTTGCATTAATACCCTGCACCACTACCACCCGAGCCGCATTTATAGGGTAGCCAGTCAAGTTATTCATCAGAGTCTGGGAAGCACCTGTATCACGCAAGACCTCTACTCCATGCTTGCGCCCCGCCCACATCACGCAACCCCGTCCTCTATGGTCGCAAAAACATCCTGAGCAGGGTTCGAGCCTCCCAGGTGCTTCTGCATTGGCTGTGCCTCAGCCTCTGACGAACTGCCCCGGGCAAACTCAGAAAACTTCGGAGACACACCAATGTTGCAGGCCAAAGACACAGCTGCTGTAGGTGGTTTGCTAGGACAGACTCTTGCAAAGTGCCCCTTTTCATGACAATGATAACACTCCAACTCCCCTCTGGGCTTCCCTTGGTACTGGGAAGGGCCCGGCCCCTTCTTAAATGGGACGGTGCTAGTCTTGTGGTCAGTCTTGGTATCATAGCTCTTGTACTTGTTTGCATAATGTATATCACTAACTCGGGGGGGTGGGGCGTCACGCCCCTTGTTACCTGCCTCACTACGCTGGGCAGACCCGCACCCACGAATTAGTGATAGCCGGAGGTCAGCCATCTCAGCTGCCTCCTGTAGAGTTTTAGGGTTCTTTTCTTTAATAGTTAAAGTCATTTCTGCACCTGTACACTTATAAAACTGCTCGAGCAGAAACAGCTCCGTCAACTGTTCGGCCGTCTCAGCTTTCTCAGAACGTGTCCAGTTTGTAAGTGCATCTTTTAAGTCCCGGGCATGTTCAAGAAAGGTCGCCTCCCTAGTCTTCGTAACACCCCGAAACTTCAATCGATATGTTTCTGGTTGCAACTCGTATGCCCGTAGGACAGCTCTCTTCAATACTGGGTAGTCAATGCAAGACTCTAAAGGCAGTGCATCATAAGCCTTCAGACCCTTACCCGTAAGTCTTGAGGAGACCAGAGCTGCCCACTTCTCTTCAGGCCAATTATGCTCCCTACACTTCTTCTCAAAACGATTAAAAAATTCTGTGACTTCAGTTTCACTAAATGCCGGCACCAACTTGACTAAGTGGGACAAGGACTGTTCTCTTACTTGGCCCTCACGGCCCATCCGAATCCCTGTCGACTCTGCACGAGTCTTATCTAAATCTATTTGAGCACAATATTTCTCTGAGTCGTACCTAAGCTCAGCCTCATGCCTCCTGGTCTCATCCTCTTGCCTCCTAACCTCAATCT
Organism: Lithodes maja; assembly: GCA_037953745.1. Lineage (NCBI taxonomy): Eukaryota > Metazoa > Arthropoda > Malacostraca > Decapoda > Lithodidae > Lithodes > Lithodes maja. The sequence continues at coordinate 10,919 of JBAKBP010041172.1, read as the reverse complement.
CATGCCTCCTAGTCTCATTCTCCTGCTTCCTAGCCTCATTCTCCTGCTTCCTAGACTCATTCTCCATCTCCTGCTTCCTAGCCTCATTCTCCATTTTAGCAAGCTCGAGTTTAAATATCATCTCAGGAGACAGGCCGGAAGAGGGAGCTGCCACTACTGAAGGAGGGGGGGCAAGAACTGGGGAACCACCATACGCACCGCCCGAGGGCACTCCAATCTTCCAATGCTCATCCCTCTGTGGGAGAGTGCTAACCTCCGGCAACTGAGTGGACGGCACTGTGGGAGTCGAGTGAGAGGGGATCTGGGGAGGAACCCCCCCAAACGCCCTCTCCTCCGAAACCCCATGTCGCCCACGCAACACCCAGGAAATCAGCTCCCCCTTGGACATCCCTCCTACATTGGATAGACCCAAAACCTTGGCTATCAGGTGCAAGCCATAAACATTCACCCCAGTCAGCCTCTCCTCCGTCACGTGGCACTGCTTACTCACAAAAAGTCTAGCATCCTCCTCACTAGTTACTAACGGCACCTCCTCAAATAGCATCTCTCGCTCCTCGTCAGTACTAGGGCACGACATACTGAAGTTCACCAAAAAATTCTCGAGACAAAAGTGTTAAACTCCCTTATGCAAGCACTAATTACTAAATTAACTGGAGTCTCTTAAATGCTCTCCTAATTGCCTTACAAAAAAAAATATTCTTCAATATGTACGCTAAAGTACGAACAAACAAATGTTGTACAACTCTGCAAAAAATTATACTGTTCACAAAATCCTAAGCAAGGTCGCCATTTGTTACGACCGGGCACTCGGGTACACTAGGGCTCTTACACAGGACTCGAGTATGGCTCGCTGCCACAACGGAAACACACGATCCCAACCCCAGAGTACTGCCAGCCGAACAAAAAACGCCACTACCCTCCAGAGTTCTATCTGCTATAACGGGGTATACAAGAACTCGGTACTAGCGTTTCACACAACAGACTAATAACAAGACGGGAGTTATCTAGTCTGGTCAACAATCAAACAAAGAAGAAAGTACTACAACACTAAAGAATAGTGTTGGCCGAAGCCGAAGTAATCCACCCTTGAACTAAGAACTTAAGAAGTCCTCCACCCTCTACTTCGGATCGGCACTATTACGTTACGTTAAACAATAGTCCTCGAGCATCAAGCAAGGAATCTTCTGATAAGTTAGATGCTTCTCGAATACTCATAAGAAGTAAGTATCGGATTTTGAACAGCAATTTAATGAATAACTCACTGGTAATTAAAGGCTTTAAATTGACATAAGAAGAATTATAAGAATAAGCAATAGGATATGGCAAACATTAAGAAGAAGTACTCCGACAATGCACTGGCAATAGCCTACTAAGATTGTGCTCGTGGGCCACTAATCTCTGAAGTAGCTAAGCGTGCCACACATGAAATCAATAGTGCTTAAACAATAATATACATAAGGAGAAGCTTCAATACTATACTGTATCTGCTGGTCGAGCAAAGTCTAGCTGGGATATCTAAGGTTAAGAGACAATGGCTGAGCAAGCGGCTCGTAGCCTAGCGAGGTCCTTAAGACTGTGCGGCCAAATTACGGTAATTGACGGGATGCTCTCTTGAGAGATCCAGATCACTAGTATCTGGTTCTCTCCTGGCGATCCTCTCAAAGTCAAGCAAATGAGATAGCACAGTGTTGGGTGGCACAGGCAAAAGCCCTCACTCGCAACACAGTGCTAAACTCCCACGGTACACAGTCAGAAAGACCACCTAGGCGTTCCACGTCTCCGTTGCAATTGTACTGGTTCAACCGCAACCTAGTACTCATAGGAAATCACAACTCAGAAACCCTATCCCAGTCTAGCATTGCCTAAACCAGCAGAAAACAGGAACATGAATAATCGCACACAGGGAAATGCATATACGAGTGCAACAAACATCAATCAATCCTATTCTAGTTAACCCTTCCAAAAATAGGCTATCTAACAGGCACTTATCTCGTGAGAACTCAAGCGATAATACTTTGGCTGACTAAATCTGCACCAAAGGGGTCATGGAGGTTAAACAGGGACGAGAAGAGAAGAAGATAGGCTGTTCAGAGAGTAGAGAAAGTTCACATCAGTCGGAAGAATATGGATAGTTGCAAGGGATATGAGAAGTCGCTTTGCCTGATGAGTTCTGAAGAATTGTGGCGAGGACCTCTCCTTTTTATACTCGGCCCTCTAGCGGCATATCGCAAACTACTTAAGGACCGCCCACTGGCAATCATGACGTCATATTCTCTCTCAATCTGGGATCGACAAAGAACTTCCCACGCGCTGAAAGGGAGGAAGGGAGGAGGGAGGAGGGAATTAGGCCTACCGGCCCGCGTGGCGCACTCACTGATCCCCGTTACGTAATATCTCTCTCTCTCTCCTCTCATCATTACATATAAGTCCCACACACAATACTTATATCTAATGATATAAAATAGAACTCGTTGACTTAGAAGAAAACAAAATACATAATGATAATACTTATAGTACAACGGTTCACATAAACTGAGTTAGGAAACTCTTGTTACGGCTGGATCGGCAATACATATTCGGGATTCTTGATCGTAGGGGGGCCTGACTGGGCGTTCTGTACAGCATGCTCATACTCGACATGCGTCACAATCGTCAACTTGTTCTTTTGAGAGTACGCTATTTGCAATTTTTGTATCGTCAGCAAATTTTGAGATTGTACAGGTGAGACCCTCATCTATGTCGTTGATGTAAATTAGAAAGAGAATTGGTCCTAGTACCGATCCCTGGGGTACCCCGCTACTTACATTGGTCCATTTAGATGCCTTACCGTTTATGACTACTCTTTGCTTTCTGTCGCTGAGCCAATTTTCTATCCATTTCAACACACCGTCTTGTATTCCATGCGCTTTTAGGTTTAGCAGTAAACGTTTGTGGGGAACTTTGTCAAAGGCCTTTTGAAAATCAAGGTATATAATATCTACAGCTTTACTCTCGTCGTAGAGGTTGAGGATATCGTGGAAGAAGTCTAAGAGGTTTGTTAAACAGGAACGTTTTTTACGAAATCCGTGTTGAGTATCTTTAAGTATGTTATTTTCCTCTAAGTGATTTACGAGTCTGTCTCTTATGAGTGTTTCTAGCATTTTACATACAACTGAGGTTAAGCTAATTGGATGATAGTTACTGGGTAGGGATTTGCTGCCTTTTTGTAATATCGGTGTTACGTTGGCTAGCTTCCACTGATCAGGCATAGTTCCAGACTGCAAGGATTTATTGAATAGCAATGTCAGTGGTTTAGAGAGCTCATCCTTAGCTTCCTTTAGGACTCTAGGTGAGATTGTATCAGGTCCGGGCGTTTTATTTACCTTGAGTTTATCTAAACAATTCAATACTTCTCTCTTTGTAATGGTGATATTGCTTAGAACATCAGAATATCAATCTGAATCGGCGATGGTGTAGGGATATCACTGAGGTCTTCCGTTGTAAAAACTGATGCAAAGAAGGTATTGAGGGCATTACTCATTTGTACTTCGTCTTTGGTGTATTCTCCATTTTCATCGACTAACGGTCCAACAGTTGAAGTAACTACTTTTTTCTTTCTGATGTAACTATAGAATTCTTTCGGGTTTGTTTTACTTTGATTCACAACATGTAACTCCAGGGTCTTTTTACTTTGCTTAATTAACTTTTTGGCTTTCCGTCGTAGCTCTACAAATTTCACCCATTCTTCGTCATTTTGTAAGGATTTTAATCAATCATTAGCAAACTTTTTAGCAAGCAGACAGTTTGAAATATCCTTATTCCACCATTTGGGCTTATTATTATGGCCTGTACGCCGTATTTTCGATGGTATGCACTCCTGCATCGCGTTTAGGTAAGTGGTTTCGAATAATTCCCAAGATGTATTTATGTCGTTATTGTTAATTAAAAAGCTCCAGTCAGTTTCTTTAAACATAGCTCTAAGTTTATGAAAGTTTGCTTTCTTGAAATTAGGGACTTTTTTGATGCTGCTATTTGGTTCGTTACTAGTAAACTTTAACGTGAAAGCTATTGTACGATGGTCGCTGTTACTGAATTCATCACCAACATTCAAATTCTCTATTAATTTGTCTTTTGTTGCAAGTACAAGGTCAAGAATGTTATTACCACGGGTCGGCGATCGAACAAATTGATATAGTGAACTCTCTTGCAAGTTCGCATACAATTCATGTCCGGAGTGTTAAGTAAGAGTATCGCCCCACTTGGTCACAGGTAAATTAAAGTCGCCAAAAAATACGGTATCTTGTGAGTTACTTACATCTGCAATTTGTTCATAAATTTCTCAGTCAGTTTGCACTGATTGAGCTGGAGGTCTGTATATTAATGCAAGTATTATTTTTGTACCTTTATTATTCTTTATTAGCACAAAAGATGTGTCGACGTTCACAATTTGAGGTTTTGACAAGAGGGTCGGGCTAAGACTTTCTTTGATATAAAATAAAACGCCACCTCCATTTGTATTTATTCGGCTGTTCTCAAACATTACATAACCGGGAAGTGAACACTCTGCCAAAAACTCTCTATCTTCTGTATTGATCCAAGATTCTGTTATGCCAATCACATCATAATTTTCTGTAAACAGTAGTTCCTTTAAATCTGAAAATTTATTGTGTATGCTATGAGCGTTTGCATAGAAAACCTTTAAAGTTGCAGTTTTAGAACTCACAGAACGTTCTTTAATCAAATTTTTGGTTCTGGTCGGATCTACATTTACATTCATGGCTGTCCTCGGTCCTTGGTCGTTATCCCTGGCGGTTTTTAATTTGGGTCGTGTTGGTGGAGCTTTATCCAAATTCACGGTTCTTGACAGAGTAGCATTTAATTCCTTTGCAGGTTGTCGTCCTCGCTGTCTTCGGTACTCCTTCCTGGTTGTCCTGTGCTGAGTTGATTTCTTCTCCGAAAATCCTTCACCGCATCATTGAGAAGACGCCCAAAACGTGCTGCTCTCACCTGGTTCAGATGAACTCCATCGTCCGAAAACAAATAATCATCGTAGTAGAAGTTGACCCAGGTGTCGACGAATACCACGTTCTCCTTCCTGCAGAGGTTTGCTAGACAACGATTTGTGCTGGTGGCTATGTTGTAAAATCGGCTCTCTACATCGAGCCGGGGGACGATTCCTGAGACGATGATCCTTGATGACTTCTCCTTAAACGACTTGATCAGCTGCTGGTACTTTAAAAGCAAATCTTCCGACCGGGTTCGCTGTACATCGTTGGATCCAACGTGGATGACGTACATTGTATTAGCAGGGGCCAGCTTTGATACTTCGTCAACTGCAGCAACTATGTTGTCCACACCACCACCAGGGACACAAAAGCGCTTCCTGGTGTTAGGTGCCCTGGCGCAAAACTCTGTGAGCTGACCACATATCATCGAGTCTCCCACGAGCCGGACTTCTTCTATTTCCTCTTCGTTATCCGAGTCTGTGAGGATCTGGAAACGGTTTTGACGCTCGGTATTCGGTATGGGTTTCCTGGTCTTGAGGCAAACGTTGTTCCTCACGACACGGAAGTTATCTTGAGGGGGAAGAGAGTCACTATTTGTTTCTTGAGTATCGGAACCATCAGCTGAAGTGGCTACTGCAGGCGTTGAATTGTTGGCAGTTGACGTTGGGGCGTTGGTGGCTGCTGGAGTTGCGGTGACAATTGAAGTTTGTGGTACTCCAACGTTGAGTGTTACAAGCTCTTGGAGTGATTCCAGCTTCATGGTGAGGACGTTGATCTTGTTGTAGGCTTCATCTAATTTCACTGTAAAATTTTCTCGTTGCTGGCAGAGCCGGCAGACTTGAAGATCGACAGTAGCAAACATGGACTCACCAAACCTACCGGCGCAGTTCGTACAAGAGGGGAGGTGTGGTGGAGTGGTCTTGCCACTGGCCTGGTAATTCAAAGGTCCCGGGTTCAAATCCCGATGTATCAATGGGAAGATATTATTGGGATGGAATTTGAGCTGTACCTAGTATCAGTGCATTACCACAAGCCCACCGAAACGTCCATAAAATACCCTCATTGTTCCCTGATTAAATAGCAGTGTATGAATATTCCCATATTCAAAATATGCTATAGGGGTGCAATGCCTGGTGAGTTATCTGCTCAACAGGTGGCGTTGTGTGTGTGTAAGTGTGAGAGTCCGAGTGTAGGGGGTGAGACAGTGAAGCACGGGAACGAGATGGCTTCAGAGATGGGGTCGTTTCGGGCCATGAGTGAGCACCGTGCCTCATGTGAAGGCAAGATGGCAGGTGCTCGTTGTACTCTACGTGCTTCACATGTCTCACTCCCTAGACTGGAACAAGACCTCACGGGCTTCACTGTTCATTGTAAAGCGGTGAATGTTAAGGCTCTCAGCCTATGCCCGAGAGGAAGTAAGTTGGAATATAGAAAAAACAAAAAAAAACAAAAAAAAAAGCACGAGGCATGGTGACAGTCACTTTCTTCAAATCACTTCACTCACTTAAAAAACACTTTACTCACTTTAAAACACTTAACACACTTTAAAACACTTCACTCACTTTAAAAACACTTCAATCACTTCAACCGAAAACAAATATGTTGAAATACGCAGAAATAGGTTATCAGGGGTGATAGCCTAACCGAAAACAAAAATGTTGTGATACGCAGAATTAGGCTTCCAGGGGCGATAGCCTGACCAAAAGTTTGTTTTTTAAATTGAAATATGCAACAATAGGCTACCAGCGTTGAATAGCCTAACCGAAAGTAATAAAATTGAAATACGCAGAAATAGGCTACCATGTGTGATAACCTAACCTTAAACAAATATACTGTATATATAACAGAATATGTAACTAAATATACAATTCACCAAACAGAGATTATATAAAAATAAAGTGTGACTGCACACAAGGGGTTAATATACTGTGTCAACAGATGGCCCTGGTGTCGCTGTAGCCCAGTAAAGCAGTAGCCTACTCTTTTTAGATAAAAATGTGTGTCAGTCAAAGGTTACTACAAGATCGTGCAAGCAACAACTAAAATTACAGATATATACTGTATAGCTACAGTAGGATACTAAATACAATATCTACAAGAGTTAATAATAAAACAGATTGGCTGGCTATAGGCTAGGCTAGGTTTGGGTTAGGTTAAAAGCTTGGCAGGTTTGGTTAGGCTAGGTTAGTTTGTACAAATACCACCCTTAGCTTAAAGTAAAATCAGTCTGAGGAGAAAAAGTCAAGAATATATCTAGGGGGAAAAGATAAATGAATGCATTTAAATTTGGTACAAAATTGGCTGGAATTTAATATGTATAATCCCCCAATAAAGTTTGTTTACAAAATGGCGGGTAAGATAATAAAGCCGGTGACCCCCCTTAGCTAAACGTAAAACCCTGTATTTTGTGAATGTAATATTGTATTTTGTACCAATGCATTGTCGCAGTATTATTGTGTGATTTACTATTCTTTTGTGTATCAGTAAACCTTATATTTTGTAACTTTCGTATATCTTGCCTGTATTTCTATTCTTCACCTATTATCACACACCCCAATACCCTCCAAGTTAACCCTCCAATAAGTCTTCCATTCCATAGTCCCAAATTCCTCCAATCTATTATTAGTCTGTTTCTATCTTTACTCTAGCCATCAGTCAGTCAGCCTGTATACTTGATCGTAGATATATATTAAATCCTTACACTCTTGCTGTTAGTATAACTTACCAATTACCAGATTTGTTGTAGCAAATTAGTGATGATGATGGTAGTAATGATAGTGATGGTGATGATGATAGCAGTGGTGAGGATGATGGTAGTGATGGTGTTGATGATACTGGTGATGAGGATGGTGATGGTACTAGTGATTATAGTAATGGGGATGATGATGGGGTGATTATGATGGTGGCGGTGAAGTTGATGATGCTGATAATGATTGCAACGGTGATGATCATGGCAATGCTGATAAAGGTAGTGGGGATGATATTGATGGTGGCGATGATGTTGATGGTGCCGATGATGATAATGATGATGATGATGGTAATGGTGTTGATGTAGATAATGGTGATGATAATGAAATATTGATAAATGTGGTAATGGTGGTGATATGATTATGGTACTTCTGATGATCGTAATGGTGATGATGGTGATGATAATGGAAATAGTGATGAATGTGGTATTGGTGGTGATGATGATAATACTGGTGATGATTGTTGTTATGCTGGGTTTTAATACTTGTGTTCCCTTGATACAGTCCGTAAAACAATCCAATAATGGTTTGATGGACTTAGATATACTTGACAGGAACGTACAGAGTAGGTTCTATATGCAATACAAATGGTATTCAATAGGTCAATATAGTACTCAATAACAACACAATCAAGAACATGTATGAAGGTTTTATTTGATAAGCATGAGATGAGAATAATAGTAAGGATCATAAAGGAAGATCTGACAATGGTAACAAATATATATATTATTCTTGCTTTAGAATAATGTTACTGATACTAGAGTAACTCAATAGTGAGAGTCTAGCATTTAATTATGCAAAATAGGAAAGTACACATAAAGATATAATACACGTAAATATGAATAAACCTTCAATACAATAATAAATGTGGGTCTAGTATCTTCCGTATTCAAGAAGAGACTTCAATGTACTTCAGGAAATGATCCTAAAGTTACAGCTGAGAGAGTTGATGTTAATAAATATTGACTCAAGGTTTGAGGGAGTCCCACGTATAGCTCAGGCTGAATCTTAAGTATGACCGCGTGAACTTGCCTTTAGGTCAGGTCACTGGGAAGGTCAGTAGTTGGACTGTGATAGTGATAAATATTTGTTCTAGTTAGTGCAACTATATTCTTAGTAGGGATGCGATGTTAATTTATATTATAGCAATGGAATGAGATTATTATTTGTAATTAACGAGCAGTATAAAATAACTCAAAAGGTGAATTTATATTTTATCATGGAATTACATTACTCGAACATAATATGATATGATAACTACCCAAGCTTAGGAATTCGTCTTTCTATATTTTTCTTGTGTAACGCAAGGTAATAACGTTAATTTGACAAGAGTGAAAATAGAGTGTATTACTTTTACTTGATGGTATCAAGTATAACACAAATGTAATCTTCAATATTCGTAATTAAGACAGTACGGTAAGATAGACAAAATAACTAACTGAGTTCCACTAGGCTCAGACTTGAATGAACACTATAAATTAATCTTAATACGTAGATCTGAACAGGTTAACAGATATCGATCAAAAGATCGTAATTAAAGTAATTAATTTGGCGCTAACGACGAAGTTTAGCTCATTGATATTTAAAGCAATATCTGTATCGGTTCTGAACGAGTTAACAGAGCGATGGGAATCAAATGTACAAGTATAGTCAGTACATGGGGCATAAGCGACGAAGTCCTACCCATTGATACTTAAACAGACAGCATCAGAATCGGTTCTGAACGAGTTAACAAAGCGATGTGAATAAAATATACAAGTATAGTTAGCGTATGGTGGATGAAAGTGAGACGAAACAATGAGGAAAGAATTCCTAAACACGGTATTCGAAATATCACAACATCAAGATTTACGAGCACATAAAAGTACGTTTATAAAATATATTTCATATGCGATCAGTTAGTGAAAGGTTAAAGGAATTACACTATGCACTCGTTGGAAAATTGGGCGTAGGTTCTAGGTAAATGGTAAATATGTTAAAAGATTGATTACGGAATACACTATGACTTCAACTCACAAATAATAAATCAACATACATGTAATCAGTAAATCTGCGAGCGTGTGGTCTGAATATATTTTAGTAACACTGGTATGTAACGTATGCGTAAGTTATAAATTAGCAAACAGTCTTGAACACGGATCAAATCTTAACCCTTCAAAATTAACAAAAAATTAACACAGAATAATATAAGTTCAGAAGGATGAATATGTTACGCACATACGTGATCTAGGGCAAAGATCACAATTTAATCAGACCACAACACGTTTCACATAATTATTTACATAATCAATACCTCACAACAATAACCAACAAAGAGAGACACAGAAACACTTAAGTATTTGGGAGGGCAGGGGACGAGAGTCTGGTCTGGCCGACGTAGAGGGTAGTGGACAGCACTGCAGGGCTGTTGACGTCACTCGAGCAGGGGTCCTAGGTCCAGGGCGTCAGGTAGCAGGTGGTCCCAGGTCCAGGGTGTCTGGCAGCAGGTCGACAGCTCTCGAGGGGGGGGAGGTGGAGGCAAGGTAGACAGATTATGTGAAGTCCGGACCCGCAGGTTAAAGACTCTGGTGCAGTGTGGTTTGCATACTTTCTCCCGGTTTTCCTGAGATCCTATGCTAAATTATTCTTGACTCTGGTGTCAATAAACTCGGGGGTTGTAGGGGTATTGAGAAAAGAGGAAAAGTGATTGTTGAGAGGTACATATACATTCTAGCCTTGAAATTCAGGTATTATAACATGGGCCTGGATCCAAGGTAGCATTACAATATTCACTGGAGCAACTGTAAGGTCCTGGGTTGCTGTGATAAATATAAAACTCTTATAACCTGTAATGCAACAACTGTGTTGCAGGTCTTCTAATTCTCTTAGCATATATGTATAGATGATTGTGCTTGTATCATTGTAAGTATAGGTTTGTCAGGCACTGTTCAGGTCCATTTGCCACTGTAATATTCTGGGCGCTGGTTAGTAGATTGCATAAGGGAGTGTTCTGTATATTCCAAATCTGGTTGAACAATACAGGGGGCGTCACTCCTGGTGGAGGCTACGTAGAAGGATGGTTCTAATTGGCTGTCCCAGGGCGGTTGTGGTTGGCTGAGGAACACGGCTTGTAACTTGCTGGGAGAGCACTCCATTCTCTTTGAGGTCTGCCGGTGTGAGAGAGAACTGTTGGGCATGACCAACTTAG
>JBAKBP010041171.1:0-12512 GCA_037953745.1 Lithodes maja | reverse complement strand
GTGAGGCCTGGATGTTCAGCGAATACAGTGGGGTATAAACCGAGCAACTGACGGATAGCTTCAAATTGCGGCTCAGGCAAATGGGCTATAGCCTCGTCAGCCCTTAGGCTCGAGTTCCCCGCCCACTGATCCGCTGAAACATGGTGATCCCAGCTATCCTCCTCTGAAGCTTGACTGTCCCCCTCTCCTTCTCCACCACGGCCGGCAACAAGCCAACACAGGGACAGTGAGAGGCTCAGAGGGGCGCCTCACATACTCTTTTATCAGGTTCACGTGACATAACTGATTCTTCTTTCTCCTGTCTGGAGTGGCAACAAGGTAATCTAGGTCCGAAATTTTCTCCACAATTTTATAGGGTCCAGTATACTTCGCCGACAAGGGGTTACCCACCAAAGGCAACAAAATCAACACCTCCTGTCCCACAATGAACTCCCGGAGCTTCACTTTGCGATCATACCTGTCCTTCATTAAAGCTTGTGACCCTGTTAAATTCCGACCTGCCATCTCCAGACTCTTAAGCATGCGCTCACGGCTTTCAAACACATACTTCAACAAGGAACAAGGCGGCACAGTTCCTTCCCAAATTTCCCGCAGCATATTAAGGGGGCCCCTGACTCGGTGTCCAAAAATCAGCTCGTTTGGACTAAATCCCAGGCTCTCACCAGGCACTTCCCGAGCAGCAAACAGTACATACGGCAATCCAAGATCCCAATCTCTTCCGTTATCAGCACAATAACACCTGAGCATGCTTTTAAGGGTGGCATGCCACCGCTCAAGCACCCCTTGGCTCTCAGGGTGATACGCTGACGATACCACCGCCCGTATTCCATGCTGTTGCATTGTTTGCTTAAAGAGATTGGAGGTGAAATTGGACCCCTGATCAGACTGAATCTCCTCCGGGTACCCGTACCTTGAAAAGTACCACAACAAGTTACTGACTACCGTCTTAGCCATGCCGTTTTTCATGGGGTATGCATCGGGGTATCTAGTGGCAACATCCATGATGGTTAACAAAAATTTATTACCAGCCTTTGTGGGAGGGAGGGGACCAACCATGTCAACAACAATCTTACTAAAAGGTGGCCCAATTACAGGAATAGGGTGCAACGGAGCTTTAGGAATAACTTGGTTTGGTTTCCCGACCCGTTGACAAATATCACATGAGTTTATCCAGGACTGCACATGAGACTTCATCCCCGGCCACCAAAACAACTTCCCCAAAGCCGCCACCGTTTTTCTTACCCCCAAATGTCCTGCCAGCGGTGTGTCATGCGCCAAACTCAGTAGGCTATCCCTGCACTCCCGCGGCACCATCAACTGGTCCACTACCCGGACCCCATCTTCCAGCTACGGTTAGGGTCTTGAAAACGCCGATACAGGATGCCATCTAAATAAAAAAAATCTCCCGGCTGTGCATCACCGTCCTCGTCGAGCTCCACAGCTCCATTAGCACACGTTTGGAGCTCAGGGTCCTCCAGCTGCAACCGACGTATATCTGAGGGTGCCAAGCGATCTAACTGCTCCCGGAGCAATGCATGACCCTCCCCGATACTGAGCTGCTCCCTCTGTCTCTCTCGATGTTCATAACGTTGCTGTCGTGGAGACTCGTCATGCCCAGCCTCGTCACTCTCGATGACAGGCCCAGGGGCTACTCCAGAACTAAGTAATGGTGCTAATACTGAATCACCCAGGAGAGCCGCCGAGTCAAAACTCTTAAAACCAACTCCAGCTTTAGCCTCCTCCTGTTGATCGTTCCTCTGCTGGTCTGAAGACGGAGGACTAGGCTGTGACACTTTAGCTGCCCGAGCTCGGGTGACAGCACACGCCATGGGTTGTGCCTGGCACCGCTCGACCCACTCTCGCTCTTCCCTACTCACGTCGGCCGGCCTCTCGGCAACGACTAAGGGTAGAACCTCAGAAGCGGGCATTGCAAAGTCGTTGCCGAGAAGAAGGTCGACGCCCTCCACTGGCAGTTTCTCCACAATCCCAACATCCAATTCACGTGCCACACCATCCACCTCCAACTCCAACCGCACCAGCGGGTATGACCGAGTTGCATTAATACCCTGCACCACCACCACCCGAGCCGCATTTATAGGGTAGCCAGTCAAGTTTTTCATCAAAGTCTGGGAAGCACCTGTATCACGCAAGACCTCTACTCCATGCTTGCGCCCCGCCCACATCACGCAACCCGTCCTCTATGGTCGCAAAAAACATCCTGAGCAGGGTTCGAGCCTCCCAGGTGCTTCTGCATTGGCTGTGCCTCAGCCTCTGACGAACTGCCCCGGGCAAACTCAGAAGGCTTCAGAGACACACCAATGTTGCAGGCCAAAGACACAGCTGCTGTAGGTGGTTTGCTAGGACAGACTCTTGCAAAGTGCCCCTTTTTATGACATTGATAACACTCTAACTCCCCTTTGGGCTTCCCTTGGTACTGGGAAGGGCCCGGCCCCTTCTTAAATGGGACGGTGCTAGTCTTGTGGTCAGTCTTGGTATCATAACTCTTGTACTTGTTTGCATAAGATATATTACTAACTCGGGGGGGTGGGGCGTCACGCCCCTTGTTACCTGCCTCACTACGCTGGGCAGACCCGCACCCACGAATTAATGATAGCCGGAGGTCAGCCATCTCAGCTGCCTCCTGTAGAGTTTTTGGATTCTTTTCTTTAATAGTTAAAGTCATTTCTGCACCTGTACACTTATAAAACTGCTCGAGCAGAAACAGCTCAGTCAACTGTTCGGCCGTCTCAGCTTTCTCAGAACGTGTCCAGTTTGTAAGTGCATCTTTTAAGTCCCGGGCATGCTCAAGAAAGGTCGCCTCCCTAGTCTTTGTAACACCCCGAAACTTCAATCGATATGTTTCTGGTTGCAACTCGTATGCCCGTAGGACAGCTCTCTTCAATTCTGGGTAGTCAATGCAAGACTCTAAAGGCAGTGCATCATAAGCCTTCAGACCCTTACCCGTAAGTCTTGAGGAGACCAGAGCTGCCCACTTCTCTTCAGGCCAATTATGCTCCCTACACTTCTTCTCAAAACGATTAAAAAATTCTGTGACTTCAGTTTCACTAAATGCCGGCACCAACTTGACTAAGTGGGACAAGGACTGTTCTCTTACTTGGCCCTCACGGCCCATCCGAATCCCTGTCGACTCTGCACGAGTCTTATCTAAATCTATTTGAGCACAATATTTCTCTGAGTCGTACCTAAGCTCAGCCTCGTGCCTCCTAATCTCAGCCTCAATCTCCTTCTCCTGCTTCCTAGACTCAGCCTCAATCTCCTTCTCATGCCTCCTAGACTCATTCTCCATCTCCTTCTCATGCCTCCTAGACTCATTCTCCATCTCCTGCTTCCTAGCCTCATTCTCCATCTTAGCAAGCTCGAGTTTAAATATCATCTCAGGAGACAGGCCGGAAGAGGGAGCTGCCACTACTGAAGGAGGGGGGGCAAGAACTGGGGAACCACCATACGCACCGCCCGAGGGCACTCCAATCTTCCAATGCTCATCCCTCTGTGGGAGAGTGCTAACCTCCGGCAACTGAGTGGACGGCACTGTGGGAGTCGAGTGAGAGGGGATCTGGGGAGGAACCCCCCCAAACGCCCTCTCCTCCGAAACCCCATGTCGCCCACGCAACACCCAGGAAATCAGCTTCCCCTTGGACATCCCTACTACATTGGATTTGCCCAAAACCTTGGCTATCAGGTGCAAGCCATAAAGATCCACCCCAGTCAGCCTCCCCTCCGTCACGTGGTACTGCTTACTCACAAAAAGTCTAGCATCCTCCTCACTAGTTACTAACGGCACCTCCTCACTTAGCATCTCTCGCTCCTCGTCAGTACTAGGGCACGACATACTGAAGTTCACCAAAAAATTCTCGAGACAAAAGTGTTAAACTCCCTTATGCAAGCACTAATTACTAAATTAACTGGAGTCTCTTAAATGCTCTCCTAATTGCCTTACAAAAAAAAATATTCTTCAATATGTACGCTAAAGTACGAACAAACAAATGTTGTACAACTCTGCAAAAAAAAATATACTGTTCACAAAATCCTAAGCAAGGTCGCCATTTGTTACGACCGGGCACTCGGGTACACTAGGGCTCTTACACAGGACTCGAGTATGGCTCGCTGCCACAACGGAAACACACGATCCCAACCCCAGAGTACTGCCAGCCGAACAAAAAACGCCACTACCCTCCAGAGTTCTATCTGCTATAACGGGGTATACAAGAACTCGGTACTAGCGTTTCACACAACAGACTAATAACAAGACGGGAGTTATCTAGTCTGGTCAACAATCAAACAAAGAAGAAAGTACTACAACACTAAAGAATAGTGTTGGCCGAAGCCGAAGTAATCCACCCTTGAACTAAGAACTTAAGAAGTCCTCCACCCTCTACTTCGGATCGGCACTATTACGTTACGTTAAACAATAGTCCTCGAGCATCAAGCAAGGAATCTTCTGATAAGTTAGATGCTTCTCGAATACTCATAAGAAGTAAGTATCGGATTTTGAACAGCAATTTAATGAATAACTCACTGGTAATTAAAGGCTTTAAATTGACATAAGAAGAATTATAAGAATAAGCAATAGGATATGGCAAACATTAAGAAGAAGTACTCCGACAATGCACTGGCAATAGCCTACTAAGATTGTGCTCGTGGGCCACTAATCTCTGAAGTAGCTAAGCGTGCCACACATGAAATCAATAATGCTTAAACAATAATATACATAAGGAGAAGCTTCAATACTATACTGTATCTGCTGGCCGAGCAAAGTCTAGCTGGGATATCTAAGGTTAAGAGACAATGGCTGAGCAAGCGGCTCGTAGCCTAGCGAGGTCCTTAAGACTGTGCGGCCAAATTACGGTAATTGACGGGATGCTCTCTTGAGAGATCCAGATCACTAGTATCTGGTTCTCTCCTGGCGATCCTCTCAAAGTCAAGCAAATGAGATAGCACAGTGTTGGGTGGCACAGGCAAAAGCCCTCACTCGCAACACAGTGCTAAACTCCCACGGTACACAGTCAGAAAGACCACCTAGGCGTTCCACGTCTCCGTTGCAATTGTACTGGTTCAACCGCAACCTAGTACTCATAGGAAATCACAACTCAGAAACCCTATCCCAGTCTAGCATTGCCTAAACCAGCAGAAAACAGGAACATGAATAATCGCACACAGGGAAATGCATATACGAGTGCAACAAACATCAATCAATCCTATTCTAGTTAACCCTTCCAAAAATAGGCTATCTAACAGGCACTTATCTCGTGAGAACTCAAGCGATAATACTTTGGCTGACTAAATCTGCACCAAAGGGGTCATGGAGGTTAAACAGGGACGAGAAGAGAAGAAGATAGGCTGTTCAGAGAGTAGAGAAAGTTCACATCAGTCGGAAGAATATGGATAGTTGCAAGGGATATGAGAAGTCGCTTTGCCTGATGAGTTCTAAGGAAAATGCGGCGGGACCTCCCTTTTTATACTCGGCCCTCTAGTGAGCATATCGCCAACTACTTAAGGACCGCCCACTGGCAATCATGACGTCATATTCTCTCTCAATCTGGGATCGACAAAGAACTTCCCACGCGCTGAAAGGGAGGAAGGGAGGAGGGAGGAGGGAGTGAGGCCTACACACCTCGTGGCGCGCTCACTGGCCGTCGTTACATAACTCTCTCTCTCATCATTGTATATAAGTCCCACACACAATACTTATATCTAATGATATAAAATAGAACTCGTTGACTTAGAAGAAAACAAAATACATAATGATAATACTTATAGTACAACGGTTCACATAAACTGAGTTAGGAAACTCTACACAGACTACAGCCAAAGTTCCTGCCCTGACGATCCTAGCGAGAGTGGGGCCTGACTGGGCGTTCTGTACAGCATGCTCATACTCGACATGCGTCACAATACGAACTTGCAAGAGAGTTCGCTTTATCAATTTGTTCGAACGCCAACCCGTGGTAATAACGTTCTTGACATTGTACTTGCAACAAAAGAAGAATTAATAGAGAATTTGAATGTTGGTGATTAATTCAGTAACAGCGACCATCGTACGATAACTTTCACTTTAAATTTTACTAGTAACGAACCAAATAGTAGCATCGAAAAAGTCTCTAATTTCAAGAAAGCAAACTTCCATAAACTTAGAGCTATGTTTAAAGAAACTGACTGGAGCTTTTTAATTAACAATAACGACATAAATACATCTTGGAAGTTATTCGAAACCACTTACCTAAAAGCAGTGCAAGACTGCATACCATCGAAAATACGGCGTCCAGGCCATAATAATAAGCCCAAATGGTGGAATAAAGACATTTCAAACTGCCTGCTTGCTAAAAAATTTGCTATAGATTATAGATTGCTATAGATTAAAATCTTCACAAAATGACGAAGAACGGGTGAAATTTGTAGAGCTACGACGCAAAGCCAAAAAGTTAATTAAGCAAAGTAAAAAGACCTTAGAGTTACATATTGTGAATCAAAGTAAAACAAACCCGAAAGAATTCTATAGTTATATCAGAAAGAAAAAAGTAGTTACTTCAACTGTTGGACAGTTAGTCGATGAAAATGGAGAATACACCAAAGACTAAGTACAAATGAGTAATGCCCTGAATACCTTTTTTGCATCAGTTTTTACAACAGAAGACCTCAGTGATATCCCTACACCATCGCCGATTCAGATTGATAATTCAGATGTTTTACGCAATATCACCGTTACAGAGAGAGAAGTATTGAATTGTTTAGATAAACTCAAGGTAAATAAAACGCCTGGACCTGATACAATCTCGCCTAGAGTTCTAAAGGAAGCTAAGGATGAGCTCTCCAAACCACTGACATTACTATTCAATAAATCCTTGCAGTCTGGAACTATGCCTGATCAGTGGAAGCTAGCCAACGTAACACCGATATTCAAAAATGGCAGCAAATCCCTACCCAGTAACTATCGTCCAATTAGCTTAACCTCAGTTGTATGTAAAATGCTAGAAACGGTCATACGAGACAGACTCGTAAATCACTTGGAGGAAAATAACATACTTAAAGATACTCAACACGGCTTTCGTAAAAAACGTTCCTGTTTAACAAACCTCTTAGACTTCTTCCACGATATCCTCAACCTCTACGATGAGAGTAAAGCTGTAGATATTATATACCTTGATTTTCAATAGGCCTTTGACAAAGTTCCCCACAAACGTTTACTGCTAAAACTAAAAGCGCATGGAATACAAGACTGTGTGTTGAAATGGATAGAAAATTGGCTCAGCGACAGAAAGCAAAGAGTAGTCATAAACGGTAAGGCATCTAAATGGACCAATGTAAGTAGCGGGGTACCCCAGGGATCGGTACTAGGACCAATTCTCTTTCTAATTTACATCAACGACATAGATGAGAGTCTCACCTGCACAATCTCAAAATTTGCTGACGATACAAAAATTGCAAATAGCGTACTCTCAAAAGAACAAGTTGACGATATGTAACACAATCTAGATAAATTGTCATGTTGGGCCCAAATTTGGCAAATGAGTTTCAATGCGGATAAATGTAAAGTACTACATATCGGATACCTAAATGAGAAAGCAAACTATTCGATGAATGGCACTCAGCTTAAGAATGTAAACAGAGAAACCGATCTGGGAGTAACAATATCGAGTAACCTAAAACCGAGTCAACAATGTTCATAAGTTGTTAAGAAGGCAAACAAAATAATTGGCTTTATAGGCAGGTCATTTGAGCATAAATCCAAAGACGTTATCCTAACCATTTACAATTCCTTAGTCCGCCCTCTTCTGGAATACTGCGTTCAATCCTGGTGCCCTTATTACCAAAAAGATATAAACAAGCTAGAACGAGTTCAACGTAAGAGTTACCAAAATGATACCTAGCCTAAAGAACAAACCATACGAAGAGCGTCTTAGAGAATTAAATCTATTTCCTTTAACCCAGCGCAGATTAAGAGGCGACTTAATTCAAGTGTTCAAAATCATCAAAGGCATCGACAATATGAACTGTAGTAAGTACTTCACTATCGACCAATCTAATTACACGCGGGGAAACGGTTGCAAAATTATTGGTAAATCTTTTAACTCACACGAATCTAAGAATTTCTTCTTCAATCGAGTTGTCAACTTGTGGAATGGGCTTCCCCGAAACGTTATAGACTGCATCACCGTTGATTCATTTAAACTCCGCCTAGACAAATATCTCGCATCAAACCCGCGACTGACTGCGTTTGTAAATTAATAACTTTATTTTATCCCCCCCTCAGTTACTAATCCATCTGTCCCCTACTAACTTCCTAATCCTGCCACGGACATTAGTTCCAGGGCAGTAATTCCCTTTCCAATGTTTCCTTACCCACTCTAAACCACTGTTTGGACACTTGATCCTCAGTGTTTTGGAGGACAAGCAACCTAGAAGGGTCACTAGATCTGTTGTTGCTTGATTTCCTTTGTACTCCTTTGTACCCACACCCACAGTTAGAAGAGGAAGTGGTGTGTGCAAAAAACATTCATATTTTAAGGCAAAGTTAGATCATTGTAACTCAGGAAGCGGGACAATACGAGCCTAAAAAGCTCAACACTTGTATACTACATATAGGTAAATACACACACACACACACACACACACATCCAGGAAGTTGCTACAGCCTCCACCGACTCTCCCACAATGTCGCCACTCCCACCCCACAAGAACATGGTTAGCAAAAATGTACAGTCGGCCACATAAGTTTGTATCCACCCTATGAAGTTATGTATGGAAGGAAACAGTGTGTGGGGCTGACTTACAAGAATAATTGGCTATAAAGCAAGTAATTGGTTCTATCATTTAAGGGGAGATTTCCACTCGAGGGATTTTTTCCTGGACCCCTTTCTCCCTCATGTTTAGCCTAATTGCTTTTGAGATTTTAAGACGTTCGGCGTAGTAGTTTGGACATTTTAAGACATTTTGCCCCATTTCAGTCAATTTTAAGACCTTTCGTGCCATTAAGGTGTAGATTTTTTCCTGGCGAGCGATAGCGAGCAGGCCTCTGGCCGGGACATTTTTCTACCGAAAAATGTACAAATTTATCTTGAACGGGGGTCTAGGGGGTGTAATTTTAAGCTTGATGGAAACGTAGGGAACAAACTAAATACCTCCCCTTAACTATTACACAAGAAATTACACTTCTAATTCTGACTAACAAGACTAATTTGCTATCAAACTATTAATGTGTCTTATTATTCAACTATTACAATAGAAAACACACTTTAAATTCAACCATGCTAATTTTCTAATTGTCCTTCCCTACATAAAAACATGGTGTATACAGAATTATTACAGATTAAGGGGAGGTTTTTAGTTTGTTCCCTAGACCTCCATCAAGCTTAAAATTACACCCCCTAGACCCCCTTTCAAGATAAATTTGTATATTTTTCGGTAGAAAAATTTCCCGGCCAGAGGCCGGTTCACTCACTCACTCTCAGCATTACTTATTCTGGATGGGTGAGTTTAGCCTTGCAGTGAAAATCCATATGCTCACTCTTCTATCATCCAGCCTCTGCCTCTCGCGCCGCCGCGCGCGCGCGCGCACACACTCTCTCTCGTTTTTCAAATAGGTTAGTTAAATTAGTCAATAAGAACGAAGTGCAAAGAAAGAGACGGCCACTCTCTCTGAAGCCGGTGTCACACGAGAGCATCTTTCATTTACTTTGGAATCGGAGACTAGAATGAGTATGTTAGGTAGATTAACCTTTTCACGCACAGGACGCGATTTGCGCCCTTTCTGGGATACATAAAAACCTTCGTGACCATCATGGGTGTTTATAACCCATTAGTTTAGTTATTTCAACCTCTGCAGTTGTCTTTGAGTGGGTTCCAAGTCATCTCAACCAGTAGACCATTTCAACCAGTGCCAAATTAACCCAGACCAACCAAACCAGTGCCAAAATATAGTACTAACCTAACCTAACCGTATTGGTTGATTTGGTACTGGTTGAGAGCTACTGGTTGAAATGGTCTACTGGTTGAGTTGACCGGTCACCCTTTGAGTGAGCTGTGGACAAAACGAATTTTGGAGAAGTAGCGGTAAATATGAGATTGAGAGAACTCTATTTCTGAATACTAAACGGCAACCCCCGTAAGTATGCATACTTACGAGTACTGTACATTTGTCAATGTTTAAACCTAAGTAAAACTATCTAGATCAAACCTAACCTATCCTAACTTACCTAACCTAACTTACCTAACCTAACCTATCCTAACTTACCTAACCTAACCTAAAACACTGCTTCGAAGTATTTAAAATATGTGTGTCCACTTAAGGGGAGATCTCCACTAGAGGGATTTTTTTCTGGACCCCTTTCTCCCTCATGTTTAGCCCCATTGCTTTTGATATTATAAAACGTTTGCCCGATTAGTTTAGCGATTTTAAGAACTTTCACCCCATATTAAGACCTTTCGTGCAATTCAGGTGTCGATTTTATCCTGGCGAGCGATAGCAAGCCTGTAACTTAAGAGGAACCGGCCTTCGGCCGGGAAATTTTTCTACCGAAAAATGTACAAATTTATCTTGAAAGGGACTCAAGGGGGTGTAATTTTAAGCTTGATGGAGGTCTAGGGAACAAACTAAATACCTCCCCTTAAACAAGTTAACGGTTACCGGCACCAAGAACACGGACAACGGAAGTACCGGTACATACAAATATAAAATACGTGAGAAGACCCCCCCCCCCCTCTCTCACACACTTTCTCTCTCTCTCTCTCTCTCTCTCTAAGTCACTCTCAATCACACTATATCACTCACTCACACTCTCTCTCTCTCACACTCTCTCTAAGTCACTCTCTCAATCACACTATATATCACTCACACTCACACTCTCACACAGACACACACACTCTCTCTCTCTCAAACTTCCACAGCGTAATGAGTGTTAATGCCACAGCAAATCACAGGGAACTTAGAACAGTGGACGAGAAAAATTTACAGACTATCAGAGCTGGTTTAGGAGGCAAAGTTGGGGACAGAAGAAAGAAAGAGACGGACAGGAAGGAAGGAAGGAAGACAGACAAAGAAAGGAAGGAAGGAAGGGAGGGAGTTAGGGAAACAGGAAGGAAGGAAGGAACGAAGGGAAGTACGGAAGTACGGAAGGAAGGAAGGACGGAAGGAAGGAAGGAAGGAAGACAGACACAGAAAGGAAGGAAGGGAGGGAGGGAGTTAGGGAGAGAGGAAGGAAGGGAGGAACGAAGGGAGGAAGGAACGAAGGGAAGTACGGAAGGGAGGACGGAAGGAAGGAAGGAAGGGAGGAAGGAAGGACAGACGGAAGGAAGGAAAGAAAGAAAGGCGGAAGGAAGGATACAGAATAAAGGTGAGGGAATGACAATGGAAAGGTAATTCGGGAAAACAAAGGAAAGTATGATAACAAAAAACAAAAACAAAGATATGATTCCCGGTACGTTATGCCAACCTAACAATACCAGTTTATATCATGTTAATACGGTAACCCATTCAGTTTATATCATGTTAATACGGTAACCCATTCAGTTTATATCATGTTAATACGGTAACCCATTCAGTTTATATCATGTTAATACTGTAACCCATTCAGTTTATATCATGTTAATACGGTAACTCATTCAGTTTATATCATGTTAATACGGTAACCCATTCAGTTTATATCATGTTAATACGGTAACCCATTCAGTTTATATCATGTTAATACGGTAACCCATTCAGTTTATATCATGTTAATACGGTAACCCATTCAGTTTATATCATGTTAATACGGTAACCCATTCAGTTTATATCATGTTAATACGGTAACCCATTCAGTTTATATCATGTTAATACGGTAACTCATTCAGTTTATATCATGTTAATACGGTAACCCATTCAGTTTATATCATGTTAATACGGTAACCCATTCAGTTTATATCATGTTAATACGGTAACTCATTCAGTTTATATCATGTTAATACGGTAACCATTCAGTTTATATCATGTTAATACGGTAACCCATTCAGTTTATATCATGTTAATACGGTAACCCATTCAGTTTATATCATGTTAATACGGCAACCCATTCAGTTTATATCATGTTAATACGGTAACCCATTCAGTATATATCATGTTAATACGGTAACCCATTCAGTTTATATCATGTTAATACGGTAACCCATTCAGCAAATGACGCTTCTCTACCATTTATTCTGATACGGTAACCGATTGTAACCAGTTTAAGAAGCACCTGTGTTATTCTGACGGTTTATCGAGACCCATTCACTTTTCTAGATCATGTTATTAGGTAACATAGTCAGATACATGTTAATACGGTAACCCATTCAGTTTATATCATGTTAATACGGTAACCCATTCAGTTTATATCATGTTAATACGGTAACCCATTCAGCACAATGACGCTTCTCTACCATTTATTCTGCTAAAAGTAAACGATTGTAACCAGTTTAAGAAGCACCTGTGTTATTCTGAGGGTTTATCGAGACCGCATTCACCCCTTTCTAGATACATTATG
>JBAKBP010041170.1:0-12513 GCA_037953745.1 Lithodes maja | reverse complement strand
GGAGAAGGCCTATGACAGAGTGGATAGAGAAGGTTTGTGGAAAGTACTTAGAATATACGGAGTAGAGGGCAAGTTGCTGAAAGCAGTGAAGAGCATGTATGAGGGTGCAAAGGCGGCAGTACGTGTGGAGAGTGAGCAGAGCGAGTTCTTTGACCTGAATGTTGGTTTGAAACAGGGGTGTGTGATGTCCCCGTGGTTGTTTACTGTATATATGGATGGAGTTATGAAAGAAATACTATCAAGAACAGTGGATGTTGGTGTATCGCTGAAAAGGGAGGGAATTGAGTGGAAGCTACCTATACTGCTGTTTGCGGATGATACAGTTCTGATGAGTGATAATGAATGGGAGTTGCAGGGTCTGGTAAATGAGTTTGGAACAGTGTGCGAAAAACGGAATTTGAAGGTAAATACGGGGAAGAGCAAGGTTATGGTCTTCGAAAGGGGTGAAGTCACAGAGTGTGAGGTGAAGCTGAACGGTCAGGCTATGGAGATAGTCAACTCTTTTAACCTAACAAGTGCGCATGGGGGTAATTGAAAACGTCCCCATGTGCTGACGTATTTGAGGTGTTTCCGTCACTAAAATATTCATTGTACCATTAATAGCATTAATAATTATCCATATGCACCTATTATGGGTTGATTTTTTTTTTTCTTTTTTTCTATGTGATTGAGGGAGGCAAAAGGCATAACTGCCTATAGCGAGTGCCTCCCCCATAGTTGAAAGAGTGACAGGGCCAAAATCAAGGGACGTTCGAGCCAAAATGCCTGGACACACGGAGTTTGAAGCAATTTAAGTCATAGGAAGAGGGAAAGACTGATTCTGGGAGAGAGTTCCAGAGCTCAGATGTTGAGTAGAAGAAAGTTTGAGAGTAACGTTTCACTCTTGGGTTGGAGAGTTGCACAGAGTAGGGGTGGGATTGAGTTGCAAGACGGGTACCACGTGCCCTACGTAAAGGAGGTGGTATGCACTGGGATAGCTCTGAAGAACACTGATTATTATAGTAGCGATAGAATAGCGAGAGAGATGCAACATTGCGGCGGAGAGAGAGAGATTGCAGAGAGTTGGTGAGTGGACGGGAGTTAATGATACGAAAGGCCTTCCTTTCAACTTTGTCTAGGAGAGCGGTGTGAGAGGAACCTCCCCACACATGTGAACAATACTCAATACAAGGGCGCACTATGCCCCTGTACAGAGCAAGAAGCTGTGCAGGGGAAAAGAACCCCCTAAGGCGGTTGAGCACACCCAGCTTCTGGGAGGCTGCCTTAGCAAGACTGGTAATATGGTCCTTCCAAATGAGAGCAGAAGAAAAAGAGACACCAAGAATATTGAGAGAAGATGAAGGGTTGATTTTTGTATTGTTGAAGAATAAGGGATAGTCCGCTGGGAGATCCTGACGGGTAGATAGATGGAGAAATTGGGTTTTGGAAGCATTAAAGTTAACAAGGTTTTCTCTGCCCCAATTGGAAATAGTATTTAGATCAGAATTTAAGAGTTCTATGGCTTCATTACGTTTGTCGTTGAGGGATTGCTGGCTGGGGCGTTCTGAAAAACTAATGGAGTAGTGTAAGGTTGAGTCGTCTGCGTATGAATGGATGGGAATTAAGGTACAGTTAAGGAGATCATTTATAAAAATTAGAAAGAGAATAGGAGATAGGACAGAGCCCTGAGGAACACCAGAGTTTATAGGGTGAGGAAGTGAACAATGGCCGTCCACAACCGCAGCTATGGAACGGCCGGAAAGGAAATTAGAGACAAAGGCACAGATGGAGGGATAGAAACCGAAGGAGGGTAGTTTAGAAATTAAAGATTTATGCCAGACTCTATCGAAGGCTTTCGATATGTCTAGTGCAATAGAAAAAGTCTCACCGAAGTCCCGAAAGGAGGATGACCAAGAGTTAGTAAGATATGAAAGAAGATCACCAGTAGAGCGACCCTTAAGGAAGCCATACTGGCGATCTGAGAGCAGATTATGAGAAGAGAAATGCTTAAGAAATTTGGAAGCAAGAATAGTTTCAAAAACTTTAGAAAGACAAGAGATAAGAGCAATTGGACGATAGTTGGAGGGTTGAGAGCGGTCACCCTTCTTTGGGACAGGTTGAATGTGAGCAAACTTCCAGCATGAAGGGAAGACGTTAGAGGATAGACAGAGACGAAAGAGTTTGCCTAGGCAGGGAGTCAGCACGGAAGCACAGTTTTTGAGAACAACAGGAGGAACACCGTCCGGACCGTACGCCTTATTAGTGTTAAGCCCAGAGAGGGTAGAAAGTACATCTTTAGAAGAGATTAGGATATTAGGCATAAGTAAGAGAGAGGAGGGCGGAGAGGGAGGAATAGCACCGGAATCATCCAAGGTGGAGTTTCTAGCAAAAGTTTGAGCGAAGAGTTTAGCTTTGTCAGAGGAAGAAGTGATGGTTGTGCCATCAGAGTGGGAAAGGGGAGGGAAAGACGAGGAAGAGAAATTGTTGGAGAGGTTTTTGGCTAGATGCCAGAAAGCTTGGGAAGAGCTAGAGTTGGATAGTTCAGTGCATTTATTATTGATGAAAGAGTGTTTGGCAAGTCGAAGAACAGATTTGGCTTGATTCCGGGCAGAAACATATGAAGAATGAGAGTCTTGAGTTTTAAGGCGTCGGTACCGTTTGAATGCTTCCTCCTTATTGCGGACAGCAGTAGAACAGGCGTGAGTAAACCAAGATTTTTTAGCATTAGTCTGAGAGAAAGAAAATGGAATGTATGCTTCCATGCCCGATAGGATTACCTCGGTAATGCGTTCAGCACTCTCCGAGGGTCCTCGGCCATGGAAGCAGAAATCATTCCATGGGAAATCAAAGAAGTACTGCCGAAGAGCCTCCCATAATTATATTAATTGATTATAAAGGTATTAACCTGAAACAACAATAAAACGAGTGAAAACAGCGTTTGGATGGTCAAAATCGGAGATATAGCCCGCGAGTTGTATAATGTATGGGTGAGGCAAACTGCTTTCCCGCCAATTTCCCCCAAGGCCACTGAGACACAGTCGATCGATACTCTCTCTCTCTCTCTTGCACTCGCTTGCCATCAGTGATGACAACACCCTGCTTGCAACTCGCTAATGTTAGCACAAAAATATACCTCAGAATAAGGGAATAATAGGGAAAATAGGTGATAACTGAAGGAGAGGAGGAAAGTGGGGAAGGAGGGGAGGTAGAGGACTGAGATTTTGCATGGCCCAGGGGCCAAAAAAAAATAAAAAAATAAAAAAATAAAAATATATTTTTTTTTTTTTCGATGTCAAAAGTTGATTTTTTATTTTACTTACTCTCAAGAGTCTTCCCGCAGTCCGCCGGGGGAACTCTTAAGAGTCTCCCTGCAGCTCCCGGGTTAAGTATCTGGGCAGTGTGTTGAGTAAAGATGGGACTATGGATGAAGAGGTGCGGGAGAGGGTACAACAGGGGAAGAGGGTTGTAGGAACGCTTAAAGCAGTAACAAGAAATAGGGTGGTCAGTATGGAAGTGAAGAAGTCCTTGCATGACAGTGTGGTAATCCCGACACTGACTTACGGAAGCGAAGCATGGACGTTGGTTGAGAGACTCAGACCAAGAGTGAGAGCAGTGGAAATGAATTACTTAACCCGTACAGCCCCAGCGACGCGCCTGGCGCGTCGGCGATGTATGTAACGCACAGCCCCAGAGACGCGCCTGGCGAGTCACCCTAATTTCCCCTAATTGCGCCGACCGTAACCTCAGGTGTAGCCACGCAAGAGGGCTCAGATTTGTATGGGAACTGTGTACGTATCCCACGCAACCGTGCCGATGGTTGAAAACTCTCAAAGTCCACGTGCGTGCGCGCGAGCGCGCAATAACCTGGTTTTTTGGGATAATTGCCTTCAATTTTTTACTCTTATAAAATCCGTTTTCGGGGGCTCTGTAGGACCATTTTTTAAGCTTTTTGAGCGGTTTTTCGTGGTTTTTCCTTCATTCCTAACCCATTCGCTATTGTTTCTGGAATAAAACCATTTTTTGAAAACCGGCCGGGTTCTGGTGCGCAAACATTACAAAACTAGCCGGGGCTCCACGGGTTAAGGAGTGCGTGCGGAATTACATGGAGGGATAGACAGACTAATGAGGAAGTAAGAAGGAGGTGTGGTGTGGAGGTAGATGTGCTGGAAAGTGTGAAAAGGAACAACTTGAGATGGTTCGGCCATATGGAACGTATGGAAAGCGAGAGAATGACTAAGAGGGTGTACGAGAGCGAGGTGGAGGGACAGAGGGGGAGAGGTAGACCGAATATGAGGTGGAAGGATGGAGTGAGGAACTACATGAATGAAGGCGGTGCTGGTTGGGGGGAGGGGCGTCGACTGACTGGGGACAGAGGTGCATGGGGGCGGTTCGTTCGTGGCCACCCCTTCGGGGATCACGGCGTCAGGCAATAGATAGATAGATAGATGTTCGATACCTTCATCATCTGTCTGTAATAAGACAGCCCCAGCCCCTACGCCACTGGCATCAGTCGCCAGCTGATAAGGTCTGCTGAAGTCCGGGGCCCTGAGTATGGGGTGGGTACATAACAGGTGTTTCACCAAGGAAAACGCCTCTGCACACTCAGGAGACCACCGGAACTTCTTGTCCTTAGATAATAAGTCAGTTAAAGGTGCAAGTACAGTCGAATAGCCTTTGATGAAGCAACGATAATAGCCTATCATACCTAGAAACCGCATGATTTGTTTCTTAGTCGTAGGCTGGGGAAACTGATCGATGGCTTTGATCTTTGTCTGTGGAGGGCACACCTGACCCATCCCCACCTCGAACCCCAGGTACAAAACTGTGGCTTTGACAAAATCGCACTTACCCAGGTTTACCACCAAACCTGCTTCATTCAGTTTATTAAAAAGCTGTCCGATGTGAGCACAGTGACTGTTAAAATCATCGTCGTATATTATGACATTATCTAGGTACACCGTACAGTTGGGAATGTCGGCTACAATGTCGCTCATTAATTTCTGAAACGTTGCAGGGGCATTTTTCAGCCCGTATGGCATAACATGGCAACGATATGTGGCACCGTCCACCACAAACCCACACACTCTCGCGCTCGCTCAGACAAGGGCACTTGCCAATAACCCTTAACAAGGTCTATCTTAGTGAGGAACTTGGCTTTTCCTATCTTATCCACACTGTCGTCCACACGAGGGAGAGGGTAGGCATTTGTGGGGGTTAAACCATTCAACCTGCGGAAATCTATACAAAACCGCACCTTGCCATCTGGTTTGGGCTGCAGTGTGATGGGGGAAGTCCACCTTACTGCACCCTCAGAAATCAGCCCACGTTTCAGCATATAATCCAGCTCTTCCCTAAGTGCTGGTAATTTAATAGGGGAACACGGTATGGCACTGATTTAAAGGGCGGGGTGGTCCCCAACATCGACATCGTGCCAGCTTGAGTAGTGAGGCCAGGATGCTCCGCGAAAACAGATGGGTTTGAATCAAACAAGTGCTGCACAGCTACACGCTGTTGCTCAGGCAGGTGCAATATCAACTCGTGAGCCACTTGTCTAGAATTCCCCGCCCACTGATCCGCGGAAACATGACAATCCCAATTATCCTCCCCGCAGCTTGACTGTCCTTTCCTCCTTCTCCACCACGATCGCTGCAGATCAACACCGGGACAGTGAGAGGCTCGGAGGGGTGCCTCACATACTCTTTCATCAGATTTACATGGCAAAGTTGGTTCTTTTTCTTACGATCAGGAGTAGCTACTGAATAGTCGAGATCAGAAACCTTCCTTACAACTGATACGGACCAGAATACTTGGCAGACAAGGGGTGTCCCACCAGAGGCAGTATTATCAGTACCTCCCTGATCTACTTCAAACTCCCTCAGCTTCACCTTCTGGTCGTATCTGTCCTTCATCTGAGCTTGTGAACTCTTAAGGTTCCGACCTGCTACCTCCAAGCTGTTTAGCATTCTCTCACGGCTTTCAACTTACATACTTTAGAAGCGAGCATGGCTTTGTGACCTCCCTCCCATCTCTCTCGACTATGTGGAAGGCCCCCCTGACCCTGTGTCCAAAAACCAACTCGTTCGGGCTAAATCCCAAGCTCTCCCCAGGTACTTCTCTCGCAGCAAGTAAAACGTATGGGAGACCTAGATCCCAGTCCTTCCCATGTTCCATGCAATAACACCGCAACATACTCTTGAGAGTCGAGTGCCACCTTTCCAAAACTCCCTGACTCTCGGGATGGTAGGCAGATGACACCACAGACACTATCCCATGTTGCTGCATGGTCTGCTTAAACAGAGCAGAAGTAAAATTGGATCCCTGATCAGACTGGATCTCCTGAAGGTAGCCATAATGAGAGAAATAGACAATAGGTTTTTGACAACAGTCTTAGCCATCCTGTTGCGCATGGGGTAAGCATCTGGATACCGTGTTGCTACATCCATTACCGTTAGTAAAAAATGTATTGCCGGCACTAGTGGGGGGCAATGGGCCAACCATATCGATAACTACTTTGCTGAAGGGCGGCCCAATGACAGGGATGGGTTGTAACGGGGCTCTCGGGATGACCTGATTGGGTTTCCCAACAACTTGACAAGTGTGACACTGTGACACCCATGACACGACACTCGCCTTTAACCCAGGCCACCAGAAAAGCTTGCTCAGAGCTGCCTCCGTCTTACGTGCCCCCAGGTGCCCTGCTAAAGGCACATCATGAGCTAATCTCAATAAGCTCTCACGGCACACCCTCGGTACTACTAACTGGTCCACTAATCCTGACCCGCCATCCCACTTTTTCTTGGGATCCTGATGTCTCCGATACAAGATCCCCTCGGACAAGAAAAAATCACCAGGCTGCGCATCCCCATCGCTCTCCAGTTCGATAGCACCATTACCACACGCCCTGACTTCAGGATCTTCCAGCTGCAAGGAACATATATCAGCAGGTGCGAGATTATCCAAGTTCATCTTAAATAATGTATTTCCACCTCCAATGTCCCGCTGAGCCATCCTTTCCTCACGCTGCGCATAATGATGCTATCGCAGAGTCTCTTCCTGCCCTGCACCTGCACTAGCGGTGGCAGGCCCCGGGGCCTCTCCAGACTCTAACATAGGTGCCAATAATGAGTCACCAATAAACACTGCCGGCTCAAAACTCTCCAATTGACCAACACTTCCCGTTTTCTTGTGACCTTTCCTCCGCGGTTTGATAGACTGAGGTGGTGGCTGCAAGGCTCCGGATGTCTGAGAACGCGTCACAACACACGCCATAGTTTGTACGCTACGCTTCTCAACCCCCTCCTGTTCCTCCCTACTAACGTCGGCCGCCTTCTCGGCAACGACCAAGGGTGAAACCTTAGAAGCAGGCACCGCAAAGTCGTTGCCGAGGAGGAGGTCGACGCCCCCAACAGGCAAGTTCTCTACAATTCCGACATCCAGCTCCTTCGCCACACCACCCACCTCCAGCTCCATCCGCACCAGCGGGTAGGACTTCGTAGCATTGATCCCCTGAACTACCACCACCCGAGCAGCGTTAATCGGCCTACCAGTAAAGTTCTTTAACAAGGTCTGAGAAGCCCCCGTATCACGCAATAGCTTAACTCCTCGCCTTTCGCCAGCCCACCTCACAAAACCATGCCCTCTATGACCCCCAAAGACGTCGCGGACAGGGTTCGAGCCTTCCGGACTCTTGAACACAGGCTGTGTCCCAACCTCTGACGATCTACCCTTGGCAAACTCAGAAGATATAGGCGACACCCCTATGCTGCGGGCCAATGACACAACCTTGTTTGGTGGCTTGTTCGGACAAGCATTTGCAAAGTGACCCTCCTTGTGACATGCAAAACACTCTTTACTCTTTGGTTTCCCTTGGGAGTGGGAGGTACCATTAGACTTCTTATATGGGACGGTATTTGGTTTATGTTCAGTTTTATTGTCAGTGCTAGATGGTTTTGTGTATTTATGTGTATCAAAATTCTTGGGAGGGGGAGGGGTACGATCCTTTGCACCCGACTCACTCCTAGCTGCTGCTCCGCACCCTCGAATTAATGACAGTCGGAGGTCAGCCATTGCTGCTGCCTCCTGGAGAGTTCTAGGATTTTTTTCCTTTATATTTAATGTTAAGTCCCCGCCTGTGCACTTAAAGAACTGCTCCAAGAGAACCAGCTCACTCAACTCCTCAAAAGTAGCTGCCCTCTCAGAACGCAGCCAATGTCGTAGTGCATCAGACAAGTCCCGGGCGTGTTCTAGGACGGTACTATCCTTGCCCTTAGTAACACCCCGAAACTTCAAGCGGTAAGTTTCTGGTTGTAACTCATAGGCCCGTAGCACAGCCTTCTTTAGCTCATCATAAACTACACAGGACTCTAAAGGTAGTGCATCATGCGCTTTTAGACCCTTTCCTAGGAGTCTTGATGAAACTAATGCTGCCCACTTTTCCTGAGGCCACTGGTGTTCCTGACACTTCTTCTCAAATCGCATAAAAAACTCAGTCACACCTAATTCATCGAACACAGGAACTAGTTTAAGCAGGTGCGACAATGATTGGTCCCGATGTCTGTTACCTCCCCCAATATTTCGCCCTGTTACCTCCACTCGAGAGATCTCCAGCTCCCTGTCAGCCCGATACCTAGTAGACTCTGCCTGCAGTTCAGCCTCTCGTATAGCTGTTCTCTCTGCAGCCTCAGCCTGCACACTAGCCTGTCTTTCGGCAGCCTCAACCTGAACTCTAACCTGTCTTTCGGCGGCCTCAACCTTGGCACTAGACTGTCTTTCGGCGGCCTCAACCTTGGCCATCTCAAGCCGAAACAACAAATCTGGAGTCAACCCTTGAGGAGGGGAAGATGCATTTCATGGAGAGGGTCCCTGTGATTGAATTCCACGCTGCCATTGACCATCAACTTGGGGGTATGTACGAAATTCAGGCACCCTGACGTTTGATACGGGGGTAGAGTGGAGGGAGGGCTGGGGACCGGGGCCCCCAGTCGCCTCTCCACCCAGGTCTCTCCCTTCTAAACCCAATATCAAAGTCCTCAGCTGATCTTTCCTCATGCCACATAAACCCTGGTGACCCTGAAGACCTGCCACACACTTTAAGCCATACTTATTCAGCTTCAACACCCTGGCAGCGGTAAGGGGCACCTCTAAAAATCTTCTAGCACCCTCCTCGCTATCGACTAGCCACTCCACAGGTCTTTCTCCCTCCGAACCCGTATCGTGACCTGACCCATCACTGTGTTCTGATGTATTAGACATGCTTGTGTACTGCAGTAATTATCACGGTTATAGAATGTGCCTTATCTCCTATGCAAGTATGTATATACTAATGTTATTTAAAGTCTTTAATGTGTTATATTGGTTGCTCCAAAAAAAAACTCTATGTCCACTGTATTCCTCAAATCATAAGGAATCTCAAAACAAATGACCACTATATTCCTCTGTTCAGTAAATCCTATGCAAGGTCGCCATTTGTTACGTCCTGGGATATATAAACACTGGGCTCTTTCTATTGGACTAGGTATGCGGCAACAAGCAACAACGGAAAACGCTAGATCCAACCCTTATCTATAAACCCAGGCAACAAACCACCCTAAACCGTCAAAAGTCCTGCCTGGACAACAAGGTATCCTATGACTCGGTTACAGGGTGCACGCACTATAGACTGCTGATAGTCAAGCAGGCTATATAAAAGATCACACAATTAAGTTGACTTTAAGCTTCAAGGAAAAGATAGATAACGGAATTAAATTGCAGAAACAATTTAATAACAAACTAGAAGAAAGTACATTTAACGTTACGTTAATTAATACAACTAATCACCCCTGCGTGAAAGAAGGTGAAAGCAAACAGTCCTCAAAACATCGTACTGGTAGACAAGATGCAGGTTTCTAAACTGCATGCGGCTACTGTAGGATCTGATGCTTAGCAAAGAAAATACATTACGGATTTAGAGAACTCTTAACTCATAAGCAGGAATAAATACTAGTGATAGGCCATACAGTGTATAATGGCATAGGTATAATTAAATAAAGGCAGCAACTCGCAACATAACCACATACAGGTGTGCTTCTCACTCTTAGTCAGGCAAGCCTGCTCGGACAGAGTCTCTAAGCCACACCCTGACTCACAATGCTCACAAAAACGGTAAACTGTGGCACAATAACAAGCATACAGAGATAATAAACCCCTAGCTGTTAATCTGCCAGGCGGCAGAGGTCTAGCCGGAAGGATATAGGCTTCGGATACCCGGGCTGAGCCACCTGCTCTAGCCTAGGGACGTTCCCAAGTCTGTGCGCCAAATTACTCTAATTGAAAGGGTGCTCTCTTGAGAGACTCAGATCGCAAGTATCTGACTCTCTCCTGGCGACCCTAAAACAAAAGCAAGACGTGCTAGCGCAGTGCTGAGTGGACTAGGCAAGGGCCCTCACACAACACAACGCTAGACACACAGGGACACAGACAAGAAAATGCCCCCAGACTCCCACGGGTATCCTAGTAAAGTCGTGCGGGTACACAGGACTCGCACCAGCAGACTTTACTTAAAGGATCGCAAAAAGCCTCCTCTCCGGTCTAGCCCCTGCTAACCTGACACAAGAACACACTAGCCAGCAATCCCTCAACGACAAACGTAATGAAGCCATAGAACTCTTAAATTCTGATCTAAATACTATTTCCAATTGGGGCAGAGAAAACCTTGTTAACTTTAATGCTTCCAAAACCCAATTTCTCCATCTATCTACCCGTCAGGATCTCCCAGCGGACTATCCCTTATTCTTCAACAATACAAAAATCAACCCTTCATCTTCTCTCAATATTCTTGGTGTCTCTTTTTCTTCTGCTCTCATTTGGAAGGACCATATTACCAGTCTTGCTAAGGCAGCCTCCCAGAAGCTGGGTGTGCTCAACCGCCTTAGGGGGTTCTTTTCCCCTGCACAGCTTCTTGCTCTGTACAGGGGCATAGTGCGCCCTTGTATTGAGTATTGTTCACATGTGTGGGGAGGTTCCTCTCACACCGCTCTCCTAGACAAAGTTGAAAGGAAGGCCTTTCGTATCATTAACTCCCGTCCACTCACCAACTCTCTGCAATCTCTCTCTCTCCGCCGCAATGTTGCATCTCTCTCGCTATTCTATCGCTACTATAATAATCAGTGTTCCTCAGAGCTATCCCAGTGCATACCACCTCCTTTACGTAGGGCACGTGGTACCCGTCTTGCAACTCAATCCCACCCCTACTCTGTGCAACTCTCCAACCCAAGAGTGAAACGTTACTCTCAAACTTTCTTCTACTCAACATCTGAGCTCTGGAACTCTCTCCCAGAATCAGTCTTTCCCTCTTCCTATGACTTAAATTGCTTCAAACTCCGTGTGTCCAGGCATTTTGGCTCGAACGTCCCTTGATTTTGGCCCTGTCACTCTTTCAACTATGGGGGAGGCACTCGCTATAGGCAGTTATGCCTTTTGCCTCCCTCAATCACATAGAAAAAAAAAGAAAAAAAAAAAAAGCAAGCATGAAACCACCAAATATGAGACAACAAAAAAGCTTCCTAGGTCTCATTAACAATTAAATGTCTGCATAAGGCCCAAAATCCTATCTAGTTATCTGAGAGCTCGTCGTTAATACAATAATAGATATAAGGTCTATCAAGGGGATGGGATAATTAAATAGATTGGTGAAGTAGTGGAAGGAAGGTATACAAAGTAAGAGAGAAAGTTTCTAAGTGGGGTTGAGAGGGATAGATATCAAGGGGGTCCGAAGGGTACGACAGTGAGGTGAGCTCTGAGCCTTGAATCTGTCTGGACCCCACCCTAGGCATGCAAAATACATCCCATGCTTGGCAACACTCAACACAGTTGCCGGGTCAAAATCCTCTACCCCTGGCGTGAGTCGAAACTAAGCCTAACGTTGCTATCAAATGCACGTGGCAACAAAAGGCTCGTCCCAAGCTGGACTCTCCGCGCGAAGCAACGTCCCCCAGCCGGTCTCTCTCTCCCGCTCGTCTCCTCCCACTCTCACTAGACTTACATCTTATATATTATAATGAAACAATCAACTATCGAGAATAAAATATACTAAGATGCGTTGGTTAAGAATAAGGGCAGCTTCAAGCTGTGAAACAACATAAGAATATCCCAGACATTAGTCACATTGTCGTAGGATATATACTAAGGAAAAGCCGGCCGGCCGGCTGCCGCCAGCCGGTTTCTAAACGGCTGGGCAGCCGACGCGCGCGCATGCCCGCACGTGGCTACTATGCAGGAGCGTCACATATTATTGTTATTGAATCCCTGGAAGCCAGATCTATAGTTAACATAAACATGGTGTTTTTCCTTCAAGAAAACCCTATATAACTGGATTGAACCCCTTCTGTACCGGCGACGTATTCTATCTTTATTAAGACGATTCTGTGCGGTTTAACCCCTTCACCACCATTTCGTATTTGTCATCATATTTTGGTTACAAGTAGACGATTGTCTTTAGTTTGTAATCTACCTATCCGACTCAAAGACGTTCGGCCCATTAGTTTGGCGATTTTAACA
>JBAKBP010041169.1:0-12513 GCA_037953745.1 Lithodes maja | reverse complement strand
CTGCGCTGGGTTAAAGGAAATAGATTTAAATCTCTAAGACGCTCTTCGTATGGCTTGTTCTTTAGGCTAGGTATCATTTTGGTAAACTCTACGTTGAACTCGTTCTAGCTTGTTTATGTCTTTTTGGTAATAAGGGCACCAGCATTGAACGCAGTATTCCAGAAGAGGGCGGACTAAGGCATTGTAAAGGGTTAGGATAACGTCTTTGGATTTATGCTCAAATGACCTGCCTATAAAGCCAATTATTTTGTTTGCCTTCTTAACAACTTCTGAACATTGTTGACTCGGTTTTAGGTTACTCGATATTGTTACTCCCAGATCGGTTTCTCTGTTTACATTCTTAAGCTGAGTGCCATTC
This sequence comes from Lithodes maja, assembly GCA_037953745.1. NCBI lineage: Eukaryota > Metazoa > Arthropoda > Malacostraca > Decapoda > Lithodidae > Lithodes > Lithodes maja. The sequence continues at coordinate 12,155 of JBAKBP010041169.1, read as the reverse complement.
ATCGAATAGTTTGCTTTCTCATTTAGGTATCCGATATGTAGTACTTTACATTTATCCGCATTGAAACTCATTTGCCAAATTTGGGCCCAATGTGACAATTTATCTAGATTGTGTTGCATATCGTCAACTTGATCTTTTGAGAGTACGCTATTTGCAATTTTTGTATCGTCAGCAAATTTTGAGATTGTACAGGTGAGACCCTCATCTATGTCGTTGATGTAAATTAGAAAGAGAATTGGTCCTAGTACCGATCCCTGGGGTACCCCGCTACTTACATTGGTCCATTTAGATGCCTTACCGTTTATGACTACTCTTTGCTTTCTGTCGCTGAGCCAATTTTCTATCCATTTCAACACACCGTCTTGTATTCCATGCGCTTTTAGTTTTAGCAGTAAACGTTTGTGGGGAACTTTGTCAAAGGCCTTTTGAAAATCAAGGTATATAATATCTACAGCTTTACTCTCATCGTAGAGGTTGAGGATATCGTGGAAGAAGTCTAAGAGGTTTGTTAAACAGGAACGTTTTTTACGAAAGCCGTGTTGAGTATCTTTAAGTATGTTATTTTCCTCTAAGTGATTTACGAGTCTGTCTCTTATGACCGTTTCTAGCATTTTACATACAACTGAGGTTAAGCTAATTGGACGATAGTTACTGGGTAGGGATTTGCTGCCTTTTATTAATATCGGTGTTACGTTGGCTATCTTCCACTGATCAGGCATAGTTCCAGACTGCAAGGATTTATTGAATAGTAATGTCAGTGGTTTGGAGAGCTCATCCTTAGCTTCCTTTAGAACTCTAGGCGAGATTGTATCAGGTCCAGGCGTTTTATTTACCTTGAGTTTATCTAAACAATTCAATACTTCTCTCTCTGTAACGGTGATATTGCTTAGAACATCTGAATTATCAATCTGAATCGGCGATGGTGTAGGGATATCACTGAGGTCTTCTGTTGTAAAAACTGATGCAAAGAAGGTATTGAGGGCATTACTCATTTGTACTTCGTCTTTGGTGTATTCTCCATTTTCATCGACTAACGGTCCAACAGTTGAAGTAACTACTTTTTTCTTTCTGATATAACTATAGAATTCTTTCGGGTTTGTTTTACTTTGATTCGCAATATGTAACTCTAGGGTCTTTTTACTTTGCTTAATTAACTTTTTGGCTTTGCATCGTAGCTCTGCAAATTTCACCCATTCTTCGTCATTTTGTGATGATTTTAATCTATCATTAGCAAATTTTTAGCAAGCAGGCAGTTTGAAATATCTTTATTCCACCATTTGGGCTTATTATTATGGCCTGGACGTCGTATTTTCGAAGGTATGCAGTCTTGCACTGCTTTTAGGTAAGTGGTTTCGAATAACTTCCAAGATGTATTTATGTCGTTATTGTTAATTAAAAAGCTCCAGTCAGTTTCTTTAAACATAGCTCTAAGTTTATGAAAGTTTGCTTTCTTGAAATTAGGGACTTTTTCGATGCTACTATTTGGTTCGTTACTAGTAAAGTTTAAAGTGAAAGTTATCGTACGATGGTCGCTGCTACTGAATTCATCACCAACATTCAAATTCTCTATTAATTCTTCTTTTGTTGCAAGTACAATGTCAAGAACGTTATTACCACGGGTCGGTGTTCGAACAAATTGATAAAGCGAACTCTCTTGCAAGTTCGTATACAAGCTCTATAATTATGTCTCTCTCCAGAATCAAGTCAACTCTGTACTTCGACTAGCCCAAAGCTCTTTCAACAATAACAAATGCTCTGACCTTTCGAACTCTAGCTCTTCCCAAGCTTTTTGGCATCTAGCCAGAAACCTCTCCAACAATTTCACTTCCTTATCTTTCTCTCCTCTTTTGCTCTCTGACGGTACCACCGTCACCTTTCCCTCTGACAAAGCTGAATTTTTGTTATGCACAATATCATAATCTCTTCTAAGCATGTACTTTTTGTCCTCTCTGGGCTTAAAACTAAGAAGGCCTACGGACTGGATGGTGTTCCTCCTGTTGAACTAAAAAACTGTTCTTCCGTGCTGACTCCCTACCTAGGCAAACTATTTCGTCTCTGCTTTTCATCTAACGTCTTTCCTTCTTGCTGGAAGTTTGCTCTTATTCAACCTGTCCCAAAGAAGGGTGATCGCTCTCAACCCTCCAACCAATTGCTCTCATTTCTTGCATCTCTAAAGATTTTAAACTATTGTTAACTCAAAAAATGTCAAGCATTTATCGTCCCATAATCTACTTTCAGAATGCCAGTACGGTTTCCTTAAGGGCTGCTCTACTGCATTTCTTGCTTATCTTTTTAACTCTTGGACATCCTCCTTTTGGGACTTCCTATGATAGAGTCTGGCACAAATCTCTAATTTACAAACTACCCTCCTTCAGTTTCTATCCCTCTATCTGTGCCTTTGTCTCTAATTTCCTTTCAGACTGCTCCATAGTAACAATTGTGGATGGCCAACACTCACTTTCTTAACCTATCAACTCCGGTGTTGCTCAGGGTTCTGTCCTGTCTCCAGTTCTCTTTCTAATACTTTTTCATGATCTCCTCAACTTTACCTCTAGTCCTATCCACCAATATGCTGACGATTCTACCTTACACTATGTATCTAGTTTTTCACATCAATCCAGCACGCAATCACTCCAAAATTCACATAACATTGCCATAGCACGCCTATCTTCTGATCTATCAAATATTTCTGGTTGGGGCAGAGAAAATCTTGTTACTTTCAACACCTCCAGGACCAAATATTTTCCTCTATCTCTCCATCGCAATCTTCCGCAAGACTATCAATTATTCTTCAACAGTACACAAATCAATCCTTCATCTTCTCTCAATATTCTAATTGTATCTCTTTCTTGGAAAGATCATATTACCACTCTTGCTAAAAACAGCTTCCCAAAAGTTAGGTGTGCTCAACAGTCTCTGTGGCTTTTTCACCCCCGCACAGCTTCTTGCTCTGTATTGGGGCACTGTGTGTCCCTGCATTGAGTATTGTTCACATGTATGGGTAGTCTCCACCTAAACCACACTTCTCGAAAGATTATAATTAAAAGCATTTCGCCTCTTCAATTCGCTTATTCCTACTAGTTCCCTGCAATCTCTTTCTACACGCCGCAATGTTGCATCTCTTTCACTCTTCTATCGCTATTACAACAATCAGTGTTCTTCGGAACTCTCTCAGTGCATACTCCTTCCCTTGCGGCGAGTGTGAGGGACCCACCTTTCATCACAGTCCCACTCCTATTCTGTCCAGCTCTCCAACCCAAGAATTGGCAAATTTTCTTTATTTTACTCAACAAGTGAACTCTGGAATGCTCTCCCTTAATCAATCCTATGACTTTGACTGCTTTAAACTTTGCATGTCCAAGCATTTTGACCCCAACATCCCTTGAATTTGGCTCTGTCACTCTTTTGGCTTTGGGGGAAACAATTGTACAGGCCTGATGGATGCTCTAGCATTGTAGCTGAGATTATTAAAGTTTCAGGTGATATAGGACTGAGTTTGGTCACAGAGCTAAAACGCCTTACGAGCGGGCCCGTCAGTAACTTCTACTACCCGCCAAGCGGGTGGTTTTACCCTAAACGACCTTGTTTCCGTGCTCTTTTTCATGCATAAACAAGAGCCAGAACGTAATACAATTATGTATCCCTGAAAGGGCGTAAATTGAGCTTTCCAATGACACCAGAACCATCCTTCTACGACCACACGTTCTCTTGCAACGATCGTGCAAGACGAGTGCAAAATCCCTAAAATACGGTAATTTCCTTACATAATTCCCTGTATAGCGAGGCAGTGAGTGTGGGTGTGTGTGGAGTAAACGTCAGTAGTCGCGCGGGACCCGTGCCGAGCGGTCATGAGCCGACCTACGCTCCTCCGCCCGCTCATCTCTCTCAGAGCCATTATTGCTCCAAAATTGCACACGGACTTAAGTCGGTCCTCGCCACATTGTCCATGGTTCTCTAGCCCGACTTAAATCCACCCCCGCCAGACAAGGGTTAAGGTGAGCGTCCGCCATGTTTTTTTCAGAATGGTCCGATAATTTTCGTTTTTATACAGGTGATAGATACTACTTCTAGGAACAACTCCAAAAATGAATAAAATCGAACTAGTAGTTTTTCGCTACCTCGGATTTTCGCATTTTTGGCAAATTTTCAAACCGCTAAAACCTTTTTAATTTTGGTTCAATTTTAATAAGTAGGATATCATTGGAAAGAAGAGAAAAAATGCAATTATTACTTGTGACAGATTTTGTATACACCCTATAGTTTGGCCGCTAATAATGTTTTTTTATTTAAGTGTTGAAAGGTTGCAATCCTCCTGTCAAAAATTTAATTGGTGTATCAAAAGTCTTTCACAAATATATATTGCATTTTTTCTCCTCTTTCCAATGATATCTTACCTACTAAAATTGGACCAAAAATAAAACAGTTTTAGGAAAAAGTGTTCGAGTAACTATAGTTTTGAGAAAATGGCGAAAAACGAAATTTATCCATTACCCAACGATACCTCTCTCAAATGACGATTTATTGCAACTGTTTTCTCTTGATTGATATGATACATGCTCTGGCACTAAAATCCAGTGCATTTTACTAAGTCTAATTGAATAATATGCCACCTGGACCCCCCAAAAGGTATTTTATTCATTTGGCGCCAATGGCGTCATGAACCGCGCACCTCATTTATGCCAAGTTAGGCCATTTTCGATTACTCTAGGTTGTGTTAGGGTTGGTTTGGATGGGCTAGATCTGTTTAGTGTTGAATATATAATACAGTATGTTTGTGCATGTCTTGGCATCTGAATGATGATTATGGCTTAGATAATCAGGTCTACAGTAGGGTCTCACCCTCACTCTCCCAGGTTCAGTTGAAGTGCCAGATACCTCTGTTGACTGTAATTTATCTATATTTGTGCATAATAACGCAATTGTATTGGTTACTATCGTTCATACCACGATACCACATATACGTTGTGAGTGCGGGGGGGGGGGGGGGGGGGGGGCGTAAGAGCGGGGGGACCCTGTATTTAGGGTATTTTTTATTTTACGAGTCTAAAACTTTGCCACATCACTCCTACAATGTTCCCATCACTGCTGCAATAAAAATCTCAATTTCAGATTTTCCAATCCACACCAGTTTGGGCCATGCCGGACGCTCCCCTTAACTCCATCATTAGAGAGGAAGTAATCCCTGATGAATGGCACAAAGGTGTAATAGTAAACATATATAAGGGCAAGGTGGACTCATTGGATAGGGAAGACTATAGGGGCCTGAAAATGCTTGACCAAGTCATGAAGGTCTGTGAGAGAGTCTTTGAATGTATGATAAGGGAAAGCATTTCTATGAACGATATGCAGTTCGGTTTCATGCCAGGACATGGCACAATCGACGCTATCTTCATAGTCAGGCAGCTGCAGGAAAGATATCTACTTGAAGATAGGGATCTGTATCTTTTGTTTGTAGACCTGGAGAAGGCCTTTGATAGGATGCCCAGAGAAGTTGTGCAACGGGATATGAGAAAACTTGGCGTAGAGGGGTGGCTGGTGCGTGTGATAATGAAGATGTACGAGGACTTACAAACGGCAGTGAAGGTGAAAGGTGTACTGAGTGAGGAGTTTACAGTTCGCGTCGGAGCCCATCAGGGCTCTGTGTTAAGACCTCTTTGTTATGGTACTGGAGGCACTATCTGGTGATTTCAGAGTTGGGCTCCCCTGGGAACTGCTATACGTAGCTAGTACTTATCGCAGATAGTGCGTAGGATGCCAAGGCCAAGTTCAGAAGATGGAGAGAGGGCATGGCAAGTAAAGGGTTAAGAGTTAATATAAATTAAATCAAGGTTTTACACAGTAGATTAGGGTTAGGAAAGGTGGAAAAAAGTGGTGCATACCCATGTGCAGTATACAGAAAAGGGGTGGGCACGAACTCAATCCAGTCTGCTGCAGCCGGGTACATCACAGGAAGAAGCACTGCACTAGAATAAAGGTACCTCTACCAAGGAAGAAGTCAGAAATTGAGAAATTTGTATATGCAAAGGTGAGCTTGTATTCAATGACAGGCTCGGGAGTGTTAACTTTGGCAATGAGGCACTGGAGATGGTGGACAAGTTTTGCTACTTGGGTCATAACATTTCTGCCGGTGGTGGGGCAGAGGCCGCCACTATCGCCAGAATAAGATATGGCTAGGGAAAGTTTAAAAAACTTTTGCCACTACTCATCATGAGAAGACTCCTTCTCCCCTTGAAGGGAAAGGTGTACGCTCCATGCGTTAGAAACGCAATGACATATGCTTCAGAAACGTGACCTGTCAAAGTGGATGATATCAACAGAATGGAATGCAATGAGATTAGAATGGTGAGATGGATGTGTGGTGCCAAACTGCAAGATAGGATATCAATTGAAGAGCTAATGAGAAGGTTAGGTATCAAGAGTAACAGTGATGAGATGCGTACTAGCAGGCTTGGATGGTTTGGACACGTGGAGAGGATGGATCAACTATGCTGGGTGAAAAGATGCATGTCCATGAATGTGGAAGGAGTTGCACCAAGGGGCGGACCAAGAAAGATGTTGGCGGACTTTGCGGTCTGATCTTAAATCAAAGAACCTGACAAGTGAGGTAGCGCTTAACAGGGTTGCTTAGAATGCCGCCATTAGGACTTGAAATCGGAACTGCACTTCGTGTGGAGCACTTCATCTTTAAATTTGTGTATGTATGTATTTGTGTATGTGTGTCTCCTTCATACATATAGAACAAAAATAAAATAAAGTAGATGTGCCGTTTTGCCCTAAATCAAAACGGCATACCCAACTCTGCGATGGGTTACCATCATCACAAGTATTACCATCATGAATCATACTACCACCATCATCACTACTACAGCCATCCTCACTACAACTGCACCATCATCACTACTACTGTCATAATCACCATTACTATGATCATCATCACTACTACTATTACAAACATCACTGCTACTCTCACCAGCATCACTACTGCTGTCACCATCATCACTACTACTGTCACCATTGTCACTACCATCATGGGTTACCATCATCACTAGTAATACCATCATTAATAATACTATCACCATTAATCAGCGCTACTACTATTATAATCATCACTACTACTCTCACCATTATCACCACTACTCTCATCATCACTACGACTGTCATCATCACTATAACTTTCACCATCATCACTACTATTCATCATCATCACTACTCATCATCACTAATACTGTCACCATCATCACTACTGTCATCATGATCACTACAACTCTCATCATTATTTGTCACCATTATCACTACTACTAGTGCTGTCACCATCATAACTACTACTGTCATCATTATCACTACCATCATCATTACTGTCATCATAATTGCACAACTACAACCATCATCACTACTATTACCACCACCATCACTACTATCACCATCATCCCCATTATTACTACCATCACTTCTATTGTCAACTAAACTAACTTAACCTAACAAATGCGGGGCGAGATGTTTTCGCCCCCAGAACGAAGGCGTTCTGTGTGTGAGCCCCTACGGGGCACACACACACAGAATGCCATCATTGCAGGGGGGGGGGGGGGGGTCCCAGGGTGGGGGGTGGGGGGGGGTTCTGGGGGAGGGTGCCCAGGGGGGGGGGGGGGGGGACCATATTTTGGATATAAAATCATAACTAATGCACAAATTCAAAAAATATTTTTTGACTGACGTTCGCATTCACCCAACAAATGTTCGTGTGAAATTTGGTGAAAATCCGTCCAACGGTCTAGGAGGAGTTTCGGGACAGACAGACGACAACGACGACGACGACGACAACAGACATTTTTTTCCGGTGGTACCCACTATACGGGGGTCGATTCCAAACTCTGCTTACGCAGAGTTGATAAAATAAGGCCTACGGTGTGCTGCTCGAGGTATCCTGAAGTGTGATAGGCCAACGGGTGTGTTGCTGAAGTCCGCTTGAAGTGTGGTGGACAAACATCTTTGGTGCTCGAGGTATGCTGAAGTCTGTCTGATGTGTGGGAGGTCAATCCTCAGCTGCCCCAGGTATCCTGAAGTTCGCTGAAAGTGACACGGGCCCCACCTATGAGTGGAATATAATTCATAACAGCGTCATTTCTAAAATATCTCAACTACCACCCTTCGGTTTCTATCCCTCTATCTGTGCCATTATCTTTAATTTAATTTCTGGCCGTTCCATAGCTGCGGTAGTGGACGGCCATCGTTCACTTCCTCAACCTATCAACTCAGGTCTTCCAGGGTTCTGTTCTATCTCCAATTCTCTTTCTAATATTGATTAATGATCTTCTCAACTGTACCTCCAGTCCTATCCATTCATATGCTGATGACTGTATCTAGCACTATTCAACTAGTTTTCAGAACCCCCCAGTATGCAATCACTTAAAAATTCATGTGATGATGCCTTAGAACATTTATCTTCTGACCTATCAAACATTTCCATTTGGGGTATAGAAAATCTGGTTGCCTGCAATGCTTCCAAAACCCAATATCTCCATTTATCTACTCATGAGGAACTCCCAGAGGACTATCCCTTATACTTCAACAATACAACAATCAACCCTTCATCTTTTCTCAGTGTTCTCGGTGCCTCTGTTTCTTCTGATCTCTCTTGGAAAGACCATATTACCATTCTTGCTAAAACGGCTTCCCAGAAGTTGGGTGTGCTCAAGTGCCTCAATGGGTTCTTTACCCCTGCACAGCTTCTTGATCTGTACAGGGGCACAGTGCATCCATGTATTGAGTATTGTTCGCATGTGTGGGGATGATCCTCTCACACACCACTTCTTGACAAAGTAGAAAAGAAAGCCTTTCATCTCATTAACTCACATACTCTCAACGACTCTGCAATCTCTCTCTCTACGCCGCAATGCTGCATCTCTCTCGCTATTCTACCGCTATTACGATAATCAGTGTTCCTCAGAGCTCTCTCAGTGTATACCACCTCCTCTACGTAAAGTATGTAGCACCCGTCTTGCAACACAATCCCACCCCTACTCTGTGCAACTCTCCAATCCAAGAGTGAAACAATATTCCTAATCTTTCTTCTATTCAACAACTGAGCTCTGGAACTCTCTCTCTCTGAATCCATCTTTCCCTCATCCTATGACTTAACTTGCTTTAAACTCTGGGTGTTCTGGAATTTTGGATTGAACATTCCTTGATTTTGGCCCTGTCACTCTTTCAATTCTGGGGGAGCCACTCGTCACAGGTAGTTCTGTCTTTTGTCTCCCTCCTCCACATAAAAACAAAAATAATAAAATAAAAAAAAGTGTATGAAGTTTTACCGACATTCCACATGTGTTAATAAGGTTATTGAAAAGGGTAATTTATCCCCGGTGTAATAGTGTTCATCATTGTTGAAGTGTGTTATTATGTGAGATTTGTAACAATGTCCCACGTGTATAGTGTATATTCTGTGAGAATTGTAATTATGTCCCACGTGTATTAAGTGTATATTCTGTGAGAGTTGTAACAACATCCCACGTGTATTAAGTGTACAGTATATTCTGTAAGAGTTGTAACAACATCCCACGTGTATTCAGTGTATATTCTGTGAGAGTTGTAACAATGTCCCACGTGTATTAAGTGTATATTCTGTGAGAGTTGTAACAACGTCCCACGTGTATTCAGTGTATATTCTGTGAGAGTTGTAACAATGTCCCACGTGTATTCAGTGTATATTCTGTGAGAGTTGTAACAATGTCCCACGTGTATTCAGTGTATATTCTGTGAGAGTTGTAACAATGTCCCACATGTATTCAGTGTATATTCTGTGAGAGTTGTAACAATGTCCCACGTGTATTCAGTGTATATTCTGTGAGAGTTGTAACAACGTCCCACGTGTATTCAGTGTATATTCTGTGAGAGTTGTAACAATGTCCCACGTGTATTCAGTGTATATTCTGTGAGAGTTGTAACAATGTCCCACGTGTATTCAGTGTATATTCTGTGAGAGTTGTAACAATGTCCCACGTGTATTCAGTGTATATTCTGTGAGAGTTGTAACAACGTCCCACGTGTATTCAGTGTATATTCTGTGAGAGTTGTAACAATGTCCCACGTGTATTCAGTGTATATTCTGTGAGAGTTGTAACAACGTCCCACGTGTATTCAGTGTATATTCTGTGAAAGTTGTAACAACGTCCCACGTGTATTCAGTGTATATTCTGTGAAAGTTGTAACAACGTACCACGTGTATTCAGTGTATATTCTGTGAAAGTTGTAACAACGTGCCACGTGTATTCATAAAGTCATCAAAAAGGGTAGCTAAAAGCCCTTGACATTATAGTGTTCATCATTGCTATAGTGTATATTCTGTGAAGTTGAAAAGATGTCCCACATGTGTTCATAGAGCCATTGAGAAGGGTAACAATAAGCCCTCGACATAACAGTGTTCATAATTTCTAAAATGTATTTAATGTGAAGTTGTAATGGTGTCCCGAGTGTGTTAATCAGAGTGTATATTTATGTGAAGCTGTAACTGCATCCTGTAGACGTCCATATAGTTAGTAGAAGAGGTAAAATAACCATAACATATAATAAATATACTTAAATACGTTAACTGAGTGTCTGCACAACGATTATTGGACAGTATATTGGGTATGTACGAACCATAGTATAGTACATACTGTATAATGTGACCATGGTTTAATTTGTGTAAGCAAGAACATCTGAGATAAATACAAATATAAATAAAGTAGACGTGCCGTTTCGCCCAAAATCAAAACGGCATACCCAACTCTGCGATGGGATACCATCATCATTACTAATACCATCATCAATCACAATCATCACTACTACTGCCATCATCACTACAACTGCCACAATCATCACGACTACTATCATCATCACCATTACTATGATCATCATCACTACTACAATTACAATCATCAGTACTACTCTCACCATCATCACTACTACTGTCATCATTGTCACTACCATCTTAATCACTACTATCATCATTGATACTACAACTATCAACCATCATTACTAATTATCATCATCACCATCTTACAATCATCATTACTACTGTCACCATCATCACTACTACTGCCATCATCACCATTACTATGATCATCATCACAACTATTGTCATCATCACTACAACTTTCACCATCATATCTACTACTCACCATCATCACTAATACTCACACCATCATCACAGAAAGGCACACAGGGAATAGGTACAGGGTGGGCGGTGGTGGTCTTGAAAGGGGGGGGGGGGGAAACAATTTTTAGGACCTAAGATCATAACTATTGCACAAATTCAAAAAATGTTTGTTTACCGTCGCATTCACGCACAGAAGGTTCTTGTGAAGTTTGGTGAAAATCCGTCAAACGGTATAGGAGGAGTTCTCGGACGGACAGACAGACAGACAGACGGACTGTCTGTCTGTGTATGATGTGTGGCTTTCTGTGATATGTGTGCCCCTACGGGGCACACACACAGACAGGGAATAGGTACAGGATGGGAGGTGGAGGTCCTGAAGGGGGGGGGGGGGGGGGGGGGGGACATTTTTAGGACCTAAGATCATAACTGTTGCAGTAATTAAAACAAAATTAATAATAATTACTGTCGAATTCACGCACCAAAGGTTCGTGTGAAGTTTGGTGAAAATCCGTCAAACGGTCTAGGAGGAGTTCTCGGACGGACAGACAGACAGACGGACAGACAGACAGACAGACATTTCGGTTAGCATGTACCACTATACGGGGGGGCGATACCACTCTGCTTACTCAGAGTTGATAAATAGTACATAATGGTACATTAGTTTAAGTGGGCAACATAAAGTGTTTAACAAATATATTATTATCACAGAAGATTCATGTATAATTATTTACATATGAATTAATTATCATGTTCTCTCCACCAACCAACTTTACTCCTAAACTCGATTAATGAAATTAACAAACACATGTGGCAGTCCGGGGATTCGAACCCAGGACGCTCACACTGAAAAGCAACACACTTACAGTATGCATTGTGCCACGAAGACAGTTAAAGAATGCTGCACAAGCCTACAATTTATTATGCAGTTTCGAATCCTGCATACCAATCTTAGCATGCTCATTCATTTCAACTGCACTATCAGAGGCTATAAATAGGTGAATGGAAATAGTAATTAATGGGG
>JBAKBP010041168.1:0-12515 GCA_037953745.1 Lithodes maja | reverse complement strand
CCTATAGTTCGATCCTTCATTAGGAAGAATCCGCCAATTTCATCTACCAGGACACTGGACACCCATTTATTGACTAGTTTTTCGAGCTGAATTCATATTTGTCAACTATTTTCTCCTGGCACAAATAGTTTCTTTGTATGAAGGATTTGAAGATTTTATCTTATATTAATTATATCATAATTCAGCCATTTGTCATTGTAGAACATTTTTAAATACAGATCTGACATCAGCACACGAAACTGATTTTAGATATGGTGTCCCTTGTCCATCAATATGATTTTGACCAAACTACCTAAGTGAGGTGTCGAAGAACAGGAAGACATTTGAGTGAAACACCTGTCCGACTTTTGAACTGAGCTTTAGTACTGGTCAATTTTTCGGACAGGTTTTGGTCTTCAGCTGAATAACACGGACATTTACTCAGATTTCTCCCTACAGTTCGATCCCTCATTAGGAAGAATCCGCCAATTTCATCTACCAGGACACTGGACACCCATTTATTGACTAGTTTTTCGAGCAGAATTCATATTTTTCAACCATTTTCTCCTGGCACAAATAGTTTCTTTGTATTAAGGATTTGAAGATTTTATCATAATATTAATTATGTCATAATTCGGCCATTTTTCATTGTAGAACATTTTAAAATACAGATCTGAAATCAGCACACGAAACTGATTTTAGATATGGTGTCCCTTGTTCATCAATATGATTTTGACCAAACTACCTAAGTGAGGTGTCGAAGAACAGGAAAACATTAGAGTGAAACACCTGTCCGACTTTTGAACTGAGCTTTAGTACAGGTCAATTTTTCGGACAGGTTTTGGTCTTCAGCTGAATAACACGGACATTTACTCAGATTTCTCCCTATAGGTCGATCCCTCATTAGAAAGAATCCGCCAATTTTATCTACCAGGACACTGGACACCCAATTATTGACTAGTTTTTCGAGCTGAATTCATATTTTTCAACCATTTTCTCCTGGCACAAATAGTTTCTTTGTATTAAGGATTTGAAGATTTCATCATATATTAATTATGTCATAATTCAGCCATTTTTCATTGTAGATCATTTTAAAATACAGATCTGAAATCAGCACACGAAACTGATTTTAGATATGGTGTCCCATGTCCATCAATATGATTTTGACCAAACTACCTAAGTGAGGTGTCGAAGAACAGGAAGACATTTTAGTAAAAACCCTGTCCGACTTTTGAACTGAGCTTTAGTACAGGTAAATTTTTCGGACAGGTTTTGGTCTTCAGCTGAATAACACGGACATTTACTCTTATTTCTCCCTACAGTTCGATCCCTCATAAGGAAGAATCCGCCAATTTCATCTACCAGGACACTGGACACCCATTTATTGACTAGTTTTTCGAGCTGAATTCATATTTTTCAACTATTTTCTCCTGGCACAAATAGTTTCTTTGTATGAAGGATTTGAAGATGTTATCATATATTAATTATATCATAATTCAGCCATTTGTCATTGTAGAACATTTTTAAATACAGATCTGAAATCAGCACACGAAACTGATTTTAGATATGGTGTCCCTTGTTCATCAATATGATTTTGACCAAACTACCTAAGTGAGGTGTCGAAGAACAGGAAAACATTAGAGTGAAACACCTGTCCGACTTTTGAACTGAGCTTTAGTACAGGTCAATTTTTCGGACAGGTTTTGGTCTTCAACTGAATAACACGGACATTTACTCAGATTTCTCCCTATAGGTCGATCCCTCATTAGGAAGAATCCGCCAATTTCATCTACCAAGACACTGGACACCCATTTATTGACTAGTTTTTCGAGCAGAATTCATATTTGTCAATCATTTTCGCCTGGCACAAATAGTTTCTTTGTATTAAGGATTTGAAGATTGTATCATATATTAATTATGTCATAATTCAGCCATTTTTCATTGTAGACCATTTTTAAATACAGATCTGAAATCAGCACACGAAACTGATTTTAGATATGGTGTCCCTTGTCCATCAATATGATTTTGACCACACTACCTAAGTGAGGTGTTGAAGAACAGGAAGACATTTGAGTAAAAACCCTGTCCGACTTTTGAACTGAGCTTTAGTACAGGTCAATTTTTCGGACAGGTTTTGGTCTTCATCTGAATAACACAGACATTTACTCAGATTTCTCCCTATACTTCGATCCCTCATTAGGAAGAATCCGCCAATTTCATGTACCAGGACACTGGACACCCATTTATTGACTAGTTTTTCGAGCTGAATTCATATTTGTCAACCACTCTCTCCTGGCACAAATAGTTTCTTTGTATTAAGGATTTGAATATTTTATCATATATAAATTATGTCATAATTCAGGCATTTTTCATTGTAGAACATTTTTAAAGACAGATCTGAAATCAGCACACGAAACTGATTTTATATGTGGTGTCCCTTGTCCATCAATATGATTTTGACCAAACTACCTAAGTGAGGTGTCGAAGAACAGGAAGACATTTGAGTGAAACACCTGTCCGACTTTTGAACTGAGCTTTAGTACAGGTCAATTTTTCGGACAGGTTTTGGTCTTCAGCTGAATAACACGGACATTTACTCAGATTTCTCCCTATAGTTCGATCCCTCATTAGGAAGAATCTGCCAATTTCATCTACCAGGATACTGGACACCGATTTATTGACTAGTTTTTCGCGCTGATTTAAAATGTGTCAATAATTTTCTCCTGGCACAAATAATTTCTTAGTGTTAAGGATTTGAAGATTTCATCATATATAAATTATGTCATAATAAGTCATTTTTCAACGTAGAACAGTTTGAATTACAGATCTGAAATCAGCGCAATAAACTGGTTTTAGATATGGGTTCCCTTGCCCAGAAATATGATTTTGAACAAACTCCCTAAGTGAGGTGTCGAAGAACAGGTAGACATTAGAGTGAAACACCTGTCCGACTTTTGAACTGAGCTTTAGTACAGGTCAATTTTTCGGACAGGTTTTGGTCTTCAGCTGAAAAACACGGACATTTACTCAGATTTCTCCCTACAGTTCGATCCCTCATTAGGAAGGTCAAATTTTCGAGAAAAATCCACCGATTTCATCTACCAGAACACTGGACACCCATTTATTGACCAATTTTTCGTGCTGATTTCAAATATATCAACCATTTTCGCCTGGCACAAATTGTGTCTTCGTATTAAGGATTTGATGATTTTATCATATATTAATTATGTCATAATTCAGCTATTTTTCATTGTAGAACATTTTTAAAGACAGATCTGAAATCAGCACACGAAACTGATTTTAGATATGGTGTCCCTTGTCCATCAATATGATTCTTTGTATGAATGATTTGAAGATTTTATCATATATTAATTGTCATAATTCAGCCATTTTTCATTGTAGAATTTTTTTAAATACAGATCTGACATCAGCACACGAAACTGATTTTAGATAATTATGGTGTCCCTTGTCCATCAATATGATTTTGACCAAACTATCTAAGTGAGGTGTCGAAGAAGAGGAAGACATTTGAGTGAAACACCTGTCCGACTTTTGAACTGAGCTTTAGTACAGGTCAATTTTTCGGACAGGTTTTGGTCTTCAGCTGAATAACACGGACATTTACTCAGATTTCTCCCTATAGTTCGATCCCTCATTAGGAAGAATCTGCCAATTTCATCTACCAGGATACTGGACACCCATTTATTGACTAGTTTTTCGCGCTGATTTAAAATGTGCCAATAATTTTCTCCTGGCACAAATAATTTCTTAGTGTTAAGGATTTGAAGATTTCATCATATATAAATGATGTCATAATAAGTCATTTTTCAACGTAGAACAGTTTGAATTACAGATCTGAAATCAGCGAAATAAACTGGTTTTAGATATGGGTTCCCTTGCCCAGAAATATGATTTTGAACAAACTCCCTAAGTGAGGTGTCGAAGAACAGGTAGACATTTGAGTGAAAAACCTGTCCGACTTTTGAACTGAGCTTTAGTACAGGTCAATTTTTCGGACAGGTTTTGGTCTTCAGCTGAATAACACGGACATTTACTCAGATTTCTCCCTACAGTTCGATCCCTCATTAGGAAGGTCAAATTTTCGAGAATAATCCACCGATTTCATCTACCAGAACACTGGACACCCATTTATTGACCAATTTTTCGTGCTGATTTCAAATATATCAACCATTTTCGCGTGGCACAAATTGTGTCTTCGTATTAAGGATTTTATGATTTTATCATATATTAATTATGTCATAATTCAGCGATTTTTCATTGTAGAACATTTTTAAAGACAGATCTGAAATCAGCACACGAAACTGATTTTAGATATGGTGTCCTTTGTCCATCAATATGATTTTGACCAAACTACCTAAGTGAGGTGTCGAAGAACAGGAAGACATTTGAGTGAAACACCTGTCCGACTTTTGAACTGAGCTTTAGTACAGGTCAATTTTTCGGACAGGTTTTGGTCTTCAGCTGAATAACACGGACATTTACTCAGATTTCTCCCTATAGTTCGATCCCTCATTAGGAAGAATCCGCCAATTTCATCTACCAGGACACTGAACACCCATTTATTGACTAGTTTTCGAGCTGAATTCATATTTTTCATCCATTCTCTCCTGGCACAAATAATTTCTTAGTGTTAAGGATTTGAAGATTTCATCATATATAAATTATGTCATAATAAGTCATTTTTCAACGTAGAACAGTTTGAATTACAGATCTGAAATCAGCGCAATAAACTAGTTTTAGATATGGGTTCCCTTGCCCAGAAATATGATTTTGAACAAACTCCCTAAGTGAGGTGTCGAAGAACAGGTAGACATTTGAGTGAAAAACCTGTCCGACTTTTGAACTGAGCTTTAGTACAGGTCAATTTTTCGGACAGGTTTTGGTCTTCAGCTGAATAACACGGACATTTACTCAGATTTCTCCCTACAGTTCGATCCCTCATTAGGAAGGTCAAATTTTCGAGAATAATCCACCGATTTCATCTACCAGAACACTGGACACCCATTTATTGACCAATTTTTCGTGCTGATTTCAAATATATCAACCATTTTCGCCTGGCACAAATTGTGTCTTCGTATTAAGGATCTGATGATTTTATCATATATTAATTATGTCATAATTCTGCCATTTTTCATTGTAGAACATTTTTAAAGACAGATCTGAAATCAGCACACGAAACTGATTTTAGATATGGTGTCCTTTGTCCATCAATATGATTTTGACCAAACTCCCTTCGTGAGGTGTCGTAGAATAGGGAGAAATTTGAGTAAAAAACCTGTCCGACTTTTGAACTGAGCTTTAGTACAGGTCAATTTTTCGGACAGGTTTTGGTCTTCAGCTGAATAACACGGACATTTACTCTGATTTCTCCCTATAGTTCGATCCCTCATTAGAAAGAATCCGCCAATTTTATCTACCAGGACAATGGACACCCATTTATTGACTAGTTTTTCGAGCTGAATTCATATTTGTCAACCACTTTCTCCTGGCACAAATAGTTTCTTTGTATAGATTTGAAGATTGTATCATATATAAATTATGTCATAATTCAGGCATTTTTCATTGTAGAACATTTTTAAAGACAGATCTGAAATCAGCACACGAAACTGATTTTATATATGGTGTCCCTTGTCCATCAATATGATTTTGACCAAACTACCTAAGTGAGGTGTCGAAGAACAGGAAGACATTTGAGTGAAACACCTGTCCGACTTTTGAACTGAGCTTTAGTACAGGTCAATTTTTCGGACAGGTTTTGGTCTTCAGCTGAATAACACGGACATTTACTCAGATTTCTCCCTATAGTTCGATCCCTCATTAGGAAGAATCTGCCAATTTCATCTACCAGGATACTGGACACCCATTTATTGACTAGTTTTTCGCGCCGATTTAAAATGTGTCAATAATTTTCTCCTGGCACAAATAATTTCTTAGTGTTAAGGATTTGAAGATTTCATCATATATAAATTATGTCATAATAAGTCATTTTTCAACGTAGAACAGTTTGAATTACAGATCTGAAATCAGCGCAATAAACTGGTTTTAGATATGGGTTCCCTTGCCCAGAAATATGATTTTGAACAAACTCCCTAAGTGAGGTGTCGAAGAACAGGAAGACATTTGAGTGAAACACCTGTCCGACTTTTGAACTGAGCTTTAGTACAGGTCAATTTTTCGGACAGGTTTTGGTCTTCAGCTGAATAACACGGACATTTACACAGATTTCTCCCTACAATTCGATCCCTCATTAGGAAGAATCCGCCAATTTCATCTACCAGGACACTGGACACCCATTTATTGACTAGTTTTTCGAGCAGAATTCATATTTTTCAAACATTTTCTCCTGGCACAAATACTTTCTTTGAATTAAGGATTTGAAGATTTTATCATATATTAATTATGTCATAATTCAGCCATTTTTCATTGTAGAACATTTTTAAATACAGATCTGAAATCAGCACACGAAACTGATTTTAGATATGGTGTCCCTTGTTCATCAATATGATTTTGACCAAACTACCTAAGTGAGGTGTCGAAGAACAGGAAAACATTTGAGTGAAACACCTGTCCGACTTTTGAACTGAGCTTTAGTACAGGTAAATTTTTCGGACAGGTTTTGGTCTTCAGCTGAATAACACGGACCTTTACTCAGATTTCTCCCTATAGTTCGATCCTTCATTAGGAAGAATCCGCCAATTTCATCTACCAGGACCCTGGACACCCATTTATTGACTAGTTTTTCGAGCTGAATTCATATTTTTCAACTATTTTCTCCTGGCACAAATAGTTTCTTTGTATGAAGGATTTGAAGATTTTATCTTATATTAATTATATCATAATTCAGCCATTTGTCATTGTAGAACATTTTTAAATACAGATCTGACATCAGCACACGAAACTGATTTTAGATATGGTGTCCCTTGTCCATCAATATGATTTTGACCAAACTACGTAAGTGAGGTGTCGAAGAACAGGAAGACATTTGAGTGAAACACCTGTCCGACTTTTGAACTGAGCTTTAGTACTGGTCAATTTTTCGGACATGTTTTGGTCTTCAGCTGAATAACACGGACATTTACTCAGATTTCTCCCTACAGTTCGATCCCTCATTAGGAAGAATCCGCCAATTTCATCTACCAGGACACTGGACACCCATTTATTGACTAGTTTTTCGAGCAGAATTCATATTTTTCAACCATTTTCTCCTGGCACAAATAGTTTCTTTGTATTAAGGATTTGAAGATTTTATCATAATATTAATTATGTCATAATTCAGCCATTTTTCATTGTAGAACATTTTAAAATACAGATCTGAAATCAGCACACGAAACTGATTTTAGATATGGTGTCCCTTGTTCATCAATATGATTTTGACCAAACTACCTAAGTGAGGTGTCGAAGAACAGGAAAACATTAGAGTGAAACACCTGTCCGACTTTTGAACTGAGCTTTAGTACAGGTCAATTTTTCGGACAGGTTTTGGTCTTCAGCTGAATAACACGGACATTTACTCAGATTTCTCCCTATAGGTCGATCCCTCATTAGAAAGAATCCGCCAATTTTATCTACCAGGACACTGGACACCCATTTATTGACTAGTTTTTCGAGCTGAATTCATATTTTTCAACCATTTTCTCCTGGCACAAATAGTTTCTTTGTATTAAGGATTTGAAGATTTCATCATATATTAATTATGTCATAATTCAGCCATTTTTCATTGTAGATCATTTTAAAATACAGATCTGAAATCAGCACACGAAACTGATTTTAGATATGGTGTCCCATGTCCATCAATATGATTTTGACCAAACTACCTAAGTGAGGTGTCGAAGAACAGGAAGACATTTTAGTAAAAACCCTGTCCGACTTTTGAACTGAGCTTTAGTACAGGTCAATTTTTCGGACAGGTTTTGGTCTTCAGCTGAATAACACGGACATTTACTCAGATTTCTCCCTATAGGTCGATCCCTCATTAGGAAGAATCCGCCAATTTCATCTACCAAGACACTGGACACCCATTTATTGACTAGTTTTTCGAGCAGAATTCATATTTGTCAATCATTTTCGCCTGGCACAAATAGTTTCTTTGTATTAAGGATTTGAAGATTGTATCATATATTAATTATGTTATAATTCAGCCATTTTTCATTGTAGACCATTTTTAAATACAGATCTGAAATCAGCACACGAAACTGATTTTATATATGGTGTCCCTTGTCCATCAATATGATTTTGACCACACTACCTAAGTGAGGTGTTGAAGAACAGGAAGACATTTGAGTAAAAACCCTGTCCGACTTTTGAACTGAGCTTTAGTACAGGTCAATTTTTCGGACAGGTTTTGGTCTTCATCTGAATAACACAGACATTTACTCAGATTTCTCCCTATAGTTCGATCCCTCATTAGGAAGAATCCGCCAATTTCATGTACCAGGACACTGGACACCCATTTATTGACTAGTTTTTCGAGCTGAATTCATATTTGTCAACCACTCTCTCCTGGCACAAATAGTTGTCGTGCCTAAATAGACAAATTGCCGAATTGTCCATATAGTCAGGTGTCTTTTAACAATTTGGCCAAATTGGCAGAGGGTTTACCCAGATAGCCAAATAGTCAAAATATCTGACAATATGAGTAACTCGGCAAGTGCTTTTTTTATAAAATAGGCAATTTCATTACATAATTTATATATCTTTTTGTCATTTTAGATGGGTCGGCGTAGGGGCTCAGTCAAACCATGTTTCTGACACATTTTAATACTAATGTTTTAAATAATGGACGACTAATGAAGGTGATAATAAATTCCACCATCACTCCCATGATTATACTTTTGTGTTTAAGCAAAGGCTTAAAAGTATACCTAAATGTCATAATAGACCTTATAAATATAGCTTTATTGTTTGAGAAAAAATGACTACCACTAAAAACTCTGTCATGTATGTAGACAGGTAGAGAGAGCTAGTGTGTTTCAGAGTAAATATAAAGGAACCAACAGGATAGAAACAGAGGAAGATAATACCTTTTATGTCAGGGAGCAGTTGAATTCTGAGCGCACACCCATTGGATGAGGCGAGTCCGTCAGGTTATATTAACGTGTCTTTTATGTATAGCTTTTATTTATAATTTTGTAGTTATGTAGATGGTGTGCACGTTTTTTTCAGTATCCTTTGCCCAGAGTCGACACTCAATGGCCAGCGGCACCACCTTACTTAGGCCTGAGATGTGCATACCCATAACTGGCTGTATGTAAGAGTGGCTCTTTTTGTAGGGGAAGAAGTACGATGGAAAACCTTGCCAGGGCAGCAAGGTTATTTCGCCATAAAATCTGTACTTATCTGCGGCTTCACAGGACATCCAAAGGAACTTAGGCATCACATTCTTCTTTCGACGATAAAACCTCAAAATGTAGTCCCTGAGACTCTTTGGCATGTTATCTGGTAGGTCCTCCAACACCGTGTACACGTCAGGAACCCATTTAGGTACCTTTGGGGTGATGAGGAGACAGGCGCCGGTGGTACCATTAATGTCCCAGTAGCCGGGCAATATACATTCCCTGATTTCACTCAGCCAGCTACAGAAGTTCAGTGGTTTTGTCACAGGGTCCCGGCATGCTAAGTTGTATTTGTTGATGATCACAGGGTCCCGGCATGCTAAGTTGTATTTGTTGATGATTTCGGTTTGGTATTGAAATAAATCGTTAATTTCTACGGAGTAGAAGTGGGTCTCCCCCCGTTGTTGGTATACAATATTGTTGATGGGATACGTAGTTAGGCCCATATTAGGTTTCTCTCCCAGTCGGACGTTGCTGGGATACGTGGTTAGGCCCATGTTAGGTTTCTCTCCCAGTCGGACGACTACGAAGGTCATAATAAATACCACCACTCCCACCACCACTTCCATGATTATACTTTCGTGTCCAGCCATTCTTCCTCCTCCTGTACGTTCTTTGTTTCTCAATCTGATCTGGAGCCTCTCCTCCTCCAATATTATACCTTTTGTGTCAGGGAGCAGTTGAATTCTGAGTTTCTCATATGAAAGAGAATATATATATATATCCTAAAGAAGGGGGAGGAGTTAGAGACCCGCCATTGTTGATGTGAAATTCGGGATACCAACGTAACTTGGCCAAATTGACACAGGTTAGTGCTTTTTTGTTTAAATAGTCAATTTCAGGAGTTAGAGACCCGCCATTATTGATGTGAAATTAGGGGTTACCAAAGTCCTAGTTTTAGGGCTCTAAATCCTGTTTTTTATATGTTTATTACAATGACTGTGTTTATGTGACACAGAGCGGTGTTTGTAACACACTGAAACTATTTTTTTTCAGACATATTATTTTTGGTATTTTAAACAACTTGGCCAAATTGACAGAGGTTTACCCAAATAGTCAAAATATCTGACAATATGAGTAACTCGGGTAGTGCTTTTTTGTTTAAATAGTCAATTTCAGGAGTTAGAGACCCGCCATTATTGATGTGAAATTAGGGGTTACCAACGTCCTAGTTTTAGGGCTCTAAATCCTGTTTTTATATGGATATGGTAACCACATAATATAAGGATGCAATTATATAAGTTGGGATATGGATTCGGGAACTACATAGACTGTGTGTATGTGACACAGACCGGTGTTTATAACACACTGAACATATTTTTTCAGAAAATATTATTTTTATCAAGTCAATCTTAAGCCTAGTTGTTAATAGACAAATTTTCAGGTGTCTTTAATAACTTGGCCAAATTGACAGAGGGTTTACCCAGATAGCCAACTAGTCAAACTATCTGACAATATGAGTATGCTGCTTCACAGGACATCCAAAGGAACTTAGGTATAAATAAAAATATGTTTTATTTATAATTATATTTATATGTATAAACTCACACACAATTCCGGGTGGATGGGGCTGTATAAACCTGACACAAATCCGTAGGTGGAAGGAAAATAGTGCAAACAATTAACTTGGCTCATTGAGATGTAGAGAGAAAAGTGGCCATAGGAAATCTCCTCATGGGAGACGATTAATATGATTAAAAATATTATATACTTTTAAGGCTACCTGCACCAAAAAAAGTGGCGGGCGTTGGGGTCGCCACATCCCTACGCCATTTGAAAAAAATAGAGATATAGAAAAAGATAGAAGGGGCTATGGGAAGTAGAGGACACCAACCCTCACTCTGACGAAGGGTCAGCCCGTCCCATTCCGGGTGGATGGCGCTCATGTAAAACCTGATACACTTTATTGGATGGATTAACTGAACACCACTGATTACTTAGGGACTAGGACAATATAAAGTCAAATTAAGGATGGAAATAGAGTCCAAACAAGATACTTGGCCCATTGAGATGGAGAGTCTGTGTAAGAAACTTATTATCTAGCACCTGGAGGCTACGAGGACACCAACCCTCATTCCGACTAAGGGTCAGCCCGTCCCATTCCGGCTAGAAAATAAGTCTTTCTTACACTGTCTCAATGGGCCAAGTATCTTGTTATCCTTAAGTAAACAGTGGTGTTCAATTAATCCAATCACTAACCTGCCTTACCCTTAAGTAAATAGTGTATCAGGTTTACACGAGCCTCATCCACCCACCTGGAGGCTACCTGCACCAAAAAAGTGGCGGGCGTTTGGGGTCACCACATCCCTACGCCATTTGAAAAAATAGAGATATAGAAAAAGATAGAAGGGGCTATGGGAAGTAGAGGACACCAACCCTCACTCTGACGAAGGGTCAGCCCGTCTCATTCCGGGTGGATGGCGCTCATGTAAAACCTGATACACTTTATTGGATGGATTAACTGAACACCACTGATTACTTTTTTTGTCTATGTGATTGAGGGAGGCAAAAGGCATAACTGCCTATAGCGAGTGCCTCCCCATAGTTGAAAGAGTGACAGAGCCAAAATGCCTGGACACACGGAGTTTGAAGCAATTTAAGTCATAGGAAGAGGGAAAGACTGATTCTGGGAGAGAGTTCCAGAGCTCAGATGTTGAGTAGAAGAAAGTTTGAGAGTAACGTTTCACTCTTGGGTTGGAGAGTTGCACAGAGTAGGGGTGGGATTGAGTTGCAAGATGGGTACCACGTGCCCTACGTAAAGGAGGTGGTATGCACTGGGATAGCTCTGAGGAACACTGATTATTATAGTAGCGATAGAATAGCGAGAGAGATGCAACATTGCGGCGGAGAGAGAGAGATTGCAGAGAGTTGGTGAGTGGACGGGAGTTAATGATACGAAAGGCCTTCCTTTCAACTTTGTCTAGGAGAGCGGTGTGAGAGGAACCTCCCCACACATGTGAACAATACTCAATACAAGGGCGCACTATGCCCCTGTACAGAGCAAGAAGCTGTGCAGGGGAAAAGAACCCCCTAAGACGGTTGAGCACACCCAGCTTCTGGGAGGCTGCCTTAGCAAGACTGGTAATATGGTCCTTCCAAATGAGAGCAGAAGAAAAAGAGACACCAAGAATATTAAGAGAAGATGAAGGGTTGATTTTTGTATTGTTGAAGAATAAGGGATAG
>JBAKBP010041167.1:0-12518 GCA_037953745.1 Lithodes maja | reverse complement strand
GTATTACTATTGACGGAATATTACTATTGACGGAATATTACTATTGACGGAATATCACTATTGACGGAATATCACTATTGACGGAATATTACTATTGACGGAAGTATTACTATTGACGGAATATTACTATTGACGGAAGTATTACTATTGACGGAATATTACTATTGACGGAAGTATTACTATTGACGGAATATTACTATTGACGGAAGTATTACTATTGACGGAATATTACTATTGACGGAAGTATTACTATTGACGGAAGTATTACTATTGACGGAATATTACTATTGACGGAAGTATTACTATTGACGGAATATTACTATTGACGGAAGTATTACTATTGACGGAAGTATTACTATTGACGGAAGTATTACTATTGACGGAATATTACTATTGACGGAAGTATTACTATTGACGGAAGTATTACTATTGACGGAAGTATTACTATTGACGGAATATTACTATTGACGGAAGTATTACTATTGACGGAAGTATTACTATTGACGGAAGTATTACTATTGACGGAATATTACTATTGACGGAATATTACTATTGACGGAATATTACTATTGACGGAAGTATTACTATTGACGGAAGTATTACTATTGACGGAATATTACTATTGACGGAATATCACTATTGACGGAATATCACTATTGACGGAATATCACTATTGACGGAATATCACTATTGACGGAATATTACTATTGACGGAATATCACTATTGACGGAATATCACTATTGACGGAATATCACTATTGACGGAATATTACTATTGACGGAATATTACTATTGACGGAATATCACTATTGACGGAATATCACTATTGACGGAATATCACTATTGACGGAATATCACTATTGACGGAATATTACTATTGACGGAATATTACTATTGACGGAATATTACTATTGACGGAAGTATTACTATTGACGGAAGTATTACTATTGACGGAAGTATTACTATTGACGGAAGTATTACTATTGACGGAAGTATTACTATTGACGGAATATTACTATTGACGGAATATTACTATTGACGGAATATTACTATTGACGGAATATTACTATTGACGGAAGTATTACTATTGACGGAATATCACTATTGACGGAATATTACTATTGACGGAATATTACTATTGACGGAAGTATTACTATTGACGGAAGTATTACTATTGACGGAAGTATTACTATTGACGGAAGTATTACTATTGACGGAATATTACTATTGACGGAATATTACTATTGACGGAATATTACTATTGACGGAATATTACTATTGACGGAAGTATTACTATTGACGGAATATCACTATTGACGGAATATTACTATTGACGGAATATTACTATTGACGGAATATTACTATTGACGGAATATTACTATTGACGGAATATTACTATTGACGGAAGTATTACTATTGACGGAAGTATTACTATTGACGGAATATTACTATTGACGGAATATTACTATTGACGGAATATTACTATTGACGGAATATTACTATTGACGGAAGTATTACTATTGACGGAAGTATTACTATTGACGGAAGTATTACTATTGACGGAATATTACTATTGACGGAATATTACTATTGACGGAATATTACTATTGACGGAATATTACTATTGACGGAATATTACTATTGACGGAATATTACTATTGACGGAATATTACTATTGACGGAATATTACTATTGACGGAATATCACTATTGACGGAATATTACTATTGACGGAATATTACTATTGACGGAATATTACTATTGACGGAAGTATTACTATTGACGGAAGTATTACTATTGACGGAAGTATTACTATTGACGGAAGTATTACTATTGACGGAATATTACTATTGACGGAATATTACTATTGACGGAATATTACTATTGACGGAATATTCCTATTGACGGAATATTACTATTGACGGAATATTACTATTGACGGAAGTATTACTATTGACGGAATATTACTATTGACGGAATATTACTATTGACGGAATATTACTATTGACGGAATATTACTATTGACGGAATATCACTATTGACGGAATATTACTATTGACGGAATATTACTATTGACGGAATATTACTATTGACGGAAGTATTACTATTGACGGAATATTACTATTGACGGAATATCACTATTGACGGAATATCACTATTGACGGAATATCACTATTGACGGAAGTATTACTATTGACGGAATATCACTATTGACGGAATATCACTATTGACGGAATATTACTATTGACGGAATATTACTATTGACGGAATATTACTATTGACGGAATATTACTATTGACGGAATATCACTATTGACGGAATATCACTATTGACGGAATATTACTATTGACGGAAGTATTACTATTGACGGAAGTATTACTATTGACGGAATATTACTATTGACGGAATATTACTATTGACGGAATATTACTATTGACGGAATATTACTATTGACGGAATATTACTATTGACGGAATATTACTATTGACGGAATATCACTATTGACGGAATATTACTATTGACGGAATATTACTATTGACGGAATATTACTAATGATGGAATATTACTATTGATGGAATATCACTATTGACGGAATATCACTATTGACGGAATATCACTATTGACGGAATATTACTATTGACGGAATATTACTATTGACGGAATATCACTATTGATGGAATATTACTATTGACGGAATATTACTATTGACGGAATATTACTATTGACGGAATATTACTATTGACGGAATATTACTATTGACGGAATATTACTATTGACGGAATATTACTATTGACGGAATATTACTATTGACGGAATATTACTATTGATGGAATATTACTATTGACGGAATATCACTATTGACGGAATATCACTATTGACGGAATATCACTATTGACGGAATATCACTATTGACGGAATATCACTATTGACGGAATATCACTATTGATGGAATATTACTATTGACGGAATATTACTATTGACGGAATATCACTATTGACGGAATATTACTATTGACGGAATATCACTATTGACGGAATATTACTATTGACGGAATATTACTATTGACGGAATATTACTATTGATGGAATATTACTATTGACGGAATATCACTATTGACGGAATATCACTATTGACGGAATATCACTATTGACGGAATATCACTATTGACGGAATATCACTATTGACGGAATATCACTATTGACGGAATATTACTATTGACGGAATATTACTATTGACGGAATATTACTATTGACGGAATATTACTATTGACGGAATATTACTATTGACGGAATATTACTATTGACGGAATATCACTATTGACGGAATATCACTATTGACGGAATATCACTATTGACGGAATATCACTATTGACGGAATATCACTATTGACGGAATATCACTATTGACGGAATATCACTATTGACGGAAT
Organism: Lithodes maja; assembly: GCA_037953745.1. Lineage (NCBI taxonomy): Eukaryota > Metazoa > Arthropoda > Malacostraca > Decapoda > Lithodidae > Lithodes > Lithodes maja. The sequence continues at coordinate 9,090 of JBAKBP010041167.1, read as the reverse complement.
ATTACTATTGACGGAATATTACTATTGACGGAATATCACTATTGACGGAATATCACTATTGACGGAATATCACTATTGACGGAATATCACTATTGACGGAATATCACTATTGACGGAATATTACTATTGACGGAATATTACTATTGACGGAATATTACTATTGACGGAATATCACTATTGACGGAATATTACTATTGACGGAATATCACTATTGACGGAATATCACTATTGACGGAATATCACTATTGACGGAAGTATTACTATTGACGGAATATCACTATTGACGGAATATCACTATTGACGGAATATCACTATTGACGGAATATCACTATTGACGGAATATCACTATTGACGGAATATCACTATTGACGGAATATCACTATTGACGGAATATTACTATTGACGGAATATTACTATTGACGGAAGTATTACTATTGACGGAATATTACTATTGACGGAATATCACTATTGACGGAATATCACTATTGACGGAATATTACTATTGACGGAATATTACTATTGACGGAATATTACTATTGACGGAATATTACTATTGACGGAATATTACTATTGACGGAATATTACTATTGACGGAATATCACTATTGACGGAAGTATTACTATTGACGGAATATTACTATTGACGGAATATTACTATTGACGGAATATCACTATTGACGGAATATCACTATTGACGGAATATCACTATTGACGGAATATCACTATTGACGGAATATTACTATTGACGGAATATTACTATTGACGGAATATCACTATTGACGGAATATTACTATTGACGGAATATTACTATTGACGGAATATTACTATTGACGGAATATTACTATTGACGGAATATCACTATTGACGGAATATCACTATTGACGGAATATTACTATTGACGGAATATTACTATTGACGGAATATTACTATTGACGGAAGTATTACTATTGACGGAATATTACTATTGACGGAATATTACTATTGACGGAATATTACTATTGACGGAATATTACTATTGACGGAATATTACTATTGACGGAATATCACTATTGACGGAATATTACTATTGACGGAATATTACTATTGACGGAATATTACTATTGACGGAATATTACTATTGACGGAAGTATTACTATTGACGGAAGTATTACTATTGACGGAATATTACTATTGACGGAATATTACTATTGACGGAATATTACTATTGACGGAAGTATTACTATTGACGGAATATTACTATTGACGGAAGTATTACTATTGACGGAATATTACTATTGACGGAATATTACTATTGACGGAATATTACTATTGACGGAATATTACTATTGACGGAATATTACTATTGACGGAATATTACTATTGACGGAATATTACTATTGACGGAATATTACTATTGACGGAATATCACTATTGACGGAATATCACTATTGACGGAATATCACTATTGACGGAATATCACTATTGACGGAATATTACTATTGACGGAATATTACTATTGACGGAATATTACTATTGACGGAATATTACTATTGACGGAATATTACTATTGACGGAATATTACTATTGACGGAATATTACTATTGACGGAAGTATTACTATTGACGGAAGTATTACTATTGACGGAATATCACTATTGACGGAATATCACTATTGACGGAATATTACTATTGACGGAATATTACTATTGACGGAATATTACTATTGACGGAATATTACTATTGACGGAATATTACTATTGACGGAATATTACTATTGACGGAATATTACTATTGACGGAATATTACTATTGACGGAAGTATTACTATTGACGGAAGTATTACTATTGACGGAATATTACTATTGACGGAATATTACTATTGACGGAAGTATTACTATTGACGGAAGTATTACTATTGACGGAAGTATTACTATTGACGGAATATTACTATTGACGGAATATTACTATTGACGGAATATTACTATTGACGGAAGTATTACTATTGACGGAAGTATTACTATTGACGGAATATTACTATTGACGGAAGTATTACTATTGACGGAATATCACTATTGACGGAGTATTACTATTGACGGAATATCACTATTGACGGAATATTACTATTGACGGAATATCACTATTGACGGAATATTACTATTGACGGAATATTACTATTGACGGAATATTACTATTGACGGAATATTACTATTGACGGAAGTATTACTATTGACGGAAGTATTACTATTGACGGAAGTATTACTATTGACGGAAGTATTACTATTGACGGAATATTACTATTGACGGAATATTACTATTGACGGAATATTACTATTGACGGAATATTACTATTGACGGAATATCACTATTGACGGAATATCACTATTGACGGAATATCACTATTGACGGAATATTACTATTGACGGAATATTACTATTGACGGAATATTACTATTGACGGAATATTACTATTGACGGAATATTACTATTGACGGAATATTACTATTGACGGAAGTATTACTATTGACGGAATATTACTATTGACGGAATATTACTATTGACGGAATATTACTATTGACGGAAGTATTACTATTGACGGAAGTATTACTATTGACGGAATATCACTATTGACGGAATATTACTATTGACGGAATATTACTATTGACGGAATATTACTATTGACGGAAGTATTACTATTGACGGAAGTATTACTATTGACGGAATATTACTATTGACGGAATATTACTATTGACGGAAGTATTACTATTGACGGAATATTACTATTGACGGAATATTACTATTGACGGAATATTACTATTGACGGAAGTATTACTATTGACGGAAGTATTACTATTGACGGAAGTATTACTATTGACGGAATATTACTATTGACGGAATATTACTATTGACGGAATATTACTATTGACGGAATATCACTATTGACGGAATATCACTATTGACGGAATATCACTATTGACGGAATATTACTATTGACGGAATATCACTATTGACGGAATATTACTATTGACGGAATATCACTATTGACGGAATATTACTATTGACGGAATATTACTATTGACGGAATATCACTATTGACGGAATATCACTATTGACGGAATATCACTATTGACGGAATATTACTATTGACGGAATATCACTATTGACGGAATATTACTATTGACGGAATATTACTATTGACGGAATATTACTATTGACGGAAGTATTACTATTGACGGAAGTATTACTATTGACGGAAGTATTACTATTGACGGAATATTACTATTGACGGAATATTACTATTGACGGAATATTACTATTGACGGAAGTATTACTATTGACGGAAGTATCACTATTGACGGAAGTATCACTATTGACGGAAGTATTACTATTGACGGAAGTATTACTATTGACGGAAGTATTACTATTGACGGAATATTACTATTGACGGAATATTACTATTGACGGAATATTACTATTGACGGAAGTATTACTATTGACGGAAGTATCACTATTGACGGAAGTATCACTATTGACGGAAGTATCACTATTGACGGAATATTACTATTGACGGAATATTACTATTGACGGAATATTACTATTGACGGAAGTATTACTATTGACGGAATATTACTATTGACGGAAGTATTACTATTGACGGAAGTATTACTATTGACGGAAGTATTACCACTTGACGGAAGTATTACTATTGACGGAATATTACTATTGACGGAATATTACTATTGACGGAATATCACTATTGACGGAAGTATTACTATTGACGGAATATTACTATTGACGGAAGTATTACTATTGAAAGTATTACTATTGAAAGTATTACTATTGACGGAATATTACTATTGACGGAATATTACTATTGACGGAATATTACTATTGACGGAATATCACTATTGACGGAAGTATTACTATTGACGGAATATTACTATTGACGGAATATTACTATTGACGGAATATTACTATTGACGGAATATTACTATTGACGGAATATTACTATTGACGGAATATCACTATTGACGGAAGTATTACTATTGACGGAATATTACTATTGACGGAAGTATTACTATTGACGGAATATTACTATTGATGGAATATTACTATTGACGGAATATTACTATTGACGGAATATTACTATTGACGGAATATTACTATTGACGGAATATCACTATTGACGGAATATTACTATTGACGGAATATTACTATTGACGGAATATTACTATTGACGGAATATTACTATTGATGGAATATTACTATTGACGGAATATCACTATTGACGGAATATCACTATTGACGGAATATCACTATTGACGGAATATTACTATTGACGGAATATTACTATTGACGGAATATCACTATTGACGGAATATTACTATTGACGGAATATTACTATTGACGGAATATTACTATTGACGGAATATCACTATTGACGGAATATTACTATTGACGGAATATCACTATTGATGGAATATTACTATTGACGGAATATTACTATTGACGGAATATCACTATTGACGGAATATCACTATTGACGGAATATCACTATTGACGGAATATTACTATTGACGGAATATTACTATTGATGGAATATTACTATTGACGGAATATCACTATTGACGGAATATCACTATTGACGGAATATCACTATTGACGGAATATCACTATTGACTGACGGAATATCACTATTGACGGAATATCACTATTGACGGAATATCACTATTGACGGAATATTACTATTGACGGAATATTACTATTGACGGAATATTACTATTGACGGAATATTACTATTGACGGAATATTACTATTGACGGAATATCACTATTGACGGAATATCACTATTGACGGAATATTACTATTGACGGAATATCACTATTGACGGAATATCACTATTGACGGAATATCACTATTGACGGAATATCACTATTGACGGAATATCACTATTGACGGAATATCACTATTGACGGAATATCACTATTGACGGAATATCACTATTGACGGAATATTACTATTGACGGAATATTACTATTGACGGAATATTACTATTGACGGAATATCACTATTGACGGAATATCACTATTGACGGAATATCACTATTGACGGAATATCACTATTGACGGAATATCACTATTGACGGAATATTACTATTGACGGAATATTACTATTGACGGAATATCACTATTGACGGAATATCACTATTGACGGAATATCACTATTGACGGAATATCACTATTGACGGAATATCACTATTGACGGAATATCACTATTGACGGAATATCACTATTGACGGAATATCACTATTGACGGAATATCACTATTGACGGAATATCACTATTGACGGAATATCACTATTGACGGAATATTACTATTGACGGAAGTATTACTATTGACGGAAGTATTACTATTGACGGAAGTATCACTATTGACGGAATATCACTATTGATGGAATATCACTATTGACGGAATATCACTATTGACGGAATATCACTATTGACGGAATATCACTATTGACGGAATATCACTATTGACGGAATATTACTATTGACGGAATATTACTATTGACGGAATATTACTATTGACGGAATATTACTATTGACGGAATATTACTATTGACGGAATATTACTATTGACGGAATATCACTATTGACGGAAGTATTACTATTGACGGAATATCACTATTGACGGAAGTATTACTATTGACGGAATATTACTATTGATGGAATATTACTATTGACGGAATATTACTATTGACGGAATATTACTATTGACGGAATATTACTATTGACGGAATATCACTATTGACGGAATATTACTATTGACGGAATATTACTATTGACGGAATATTACTATTGACGGAATATTACTATTGACGGAATATTACTATTGACGGAATATTACTATTGACGGAATATTACTATTGACGGAATATCACTATTGACGGAATATTACTATTGACGGAATATTACTATTGACGGAATATCACTATTGACGGAATATTACTATTGACGGAATATTACTATTGACGGAATATTACTATTGACGGAATATCACTATTGACGGAATATTACTATTGACGGAATATTACTATTGACGGAATATTACTATTGACGGAATATTACTATTGACGGAATATCACTATTGACGGAATATCACTATTGACGGAATATCACTATTGACGGAATATTACTATTGACGGAATATTACTATTGATGGAATATTACTATTGACGGAATATCACTATTGACGGAATATCACTATTGACGGAATATCACTATTGACGGAATATCACTATTGACGGAATATCACTATTGACGGAATATCACTATTGACGGAATATTACTATTGACGGAATATTACTATTGACGGAATATTACTATTGACGGAATATTACTATTGACGGAATATTACTATTGACGGAATATCACTATTGACGGAATATCACTATTGACGGAATATTACTATTGACGGAATATCACTATTGACGGAATATCACTATTGACGGAATATCACTATTGACGGAATATCACTATTGACGGAATATCACTATTGACGGAATATCACTATTGACGGAATATCACTATTGACGGAATATCACTATTGACGGAATATTACTATTGACGGAATATTACTATTGACGGAATATTACTATTGACGGAATATCACTATTGACGGAATATCACTATTGACGGAATATCACTATTGACGGAATATCACTATTGACGGAATATCACTATTGACGGAATATCACTATTGACGGAATATTACTATTGACGGAATATTACTATTGACGGAATATCACTATTGACGGAATATCACTATTGACGGAATATCACTATTGACGGAATATCACTATTGACGGAATATCACTATTGACGGAATATCACTATTGACGGAATATCACTATTGACGGAATATCACTATTGACGGAATATCACTATTGACGGAATATCACTATTGACGGAATATCACTATTGACGGAATATCACTATTGACGGAATATTACTATTGACGGAATATTACTATTGACGGAATATTACTATTGACGGAATATCACTATTGACGGAATATCACTATTGACGGAATATCACTATTGACGGAATATCACTATTGACGGAATATCACTATTGACGGAATATCACTATTGACGGAATATCACTATTGACGGAATATTACTATTGACGGAATATTACTATTGACGGAATATTACTATTGACGGAATATTACTATTGACGGAATATTACTATTGACGGAATATTACTATTGACGGAATATCACTATTGACGGAAGTATTACTATTGACGGAATATTACTATTGACGGAATATTACTATTGACGGAATATTACTATTGACGGAATATTACGATTGACGGAATATCACTATTGACGGAATATCACTATTGACGGAATATCACTATTGACGGAATATCACTATTGACGGAATATTACTATTGACGGAATATTACTATTGACGGAATATCACTATTGACGGAATATTACTATTGACGGAATATTACTATTGACGGAATATTACTATTGACGGAATATTACTATTGACGGAATATTACTATTGACGGAATATTACTATTGACGGAAGAATTACTATTGACGGAATATTACTATTGACGGAATATTACTATTGACGGAATATTACTATTGACGGAATATTACTATTGACGGAATATTACTATTGACGGAATATCACTATTGACGGAATATCACTATTGACGGAATATTACTATTGACGGAATATTACTATTGACGGAATATTACTATTGACGGAAGTATTACTATTGACGGAAGTATTACTATTGACGGAATATTACTATTGACGGAATATTACTATTGACGGAATATTACTATTGACGGAAGTATTACTATTGACGGAAGTATTACTATTGACGGAATATTACTATTGACGGAAGTATTACTATTGACGGAATATTACTATTGACGGAATATTACTATTGACGGAATATTACTATTGACGGAATATTACTATTGACGGAATATTACTATTGACGGAATATTACTATTGACGGAATATTACTATTGACGGAATATTACTATTGACGGAATATCACTATTGACGGAATATCACTATTGACGGAATATCACTATTGACGGAATATCACTATTGACGGAATATTACTATTGACGGAATATCACTATTGACGGAATATCACTATTGACGGAATATTACTATTGACGGAATATTACTATTGACGGAATATTACTATTGACGGAATATTACTATTGACGGAATATTACTATTGACGGAAGTATTACTATTGACGGAAGTATTACTATTGACGGAATATCACTATTGACGGAATATTACTATTGACGGAATATTACTATTGACGGAATATTACTATTGACGGAATATTACTATTGACGGAATATTACTATTGACGGAATATTACTATTGACGGAATATCACTATTGACGGAATATTACTATTGACGGAATATTACTATTGACGGAATATTACTATTGACGGAAGTATTACTATTGACGGAAGTATTACTATTGACGGAAGTATTACTATTGACGGAATATTACTATTGACGGAATATCACTATTGACGGAATATTACTATTGACGGAATATTACTATTGACGGAATATCACTATTGACGGAATATCACTATTGACGGAATATCACTATTGACGGAATATCACTATTGACGGAATATTACTATTGACGGAATATTACTATTGACGGAATATCACTATTGACGGAATATCACTATTGACGGAATATTACTATTGACGGAATATTACTATTGACGGAATATTACTATTGACGGAATATTACTATTGACGGAAGTATTACTATTGACGGAAGTATTACTATTGACGGAAGTATTACTATTGACGGAATATTACTATTGACGGAATATTACTATTGACGGAATATTACTATTGACGGAATATTACTATTGACGGAATATCACTATTGACGGAATATCACTATTGACGGAATATCACTATTGACGGAATATTACTATTGACGGAATATTACTATTGACGGAATATTACTATTGACGGAATATTACTATTGACGGAATATTACTATTGACGGAATATTACTATTGACGGAATATTAC
>JBAKBP010041166.1:0-12522 GCA_037953745.1 Lithodes maja | reverse complement strand
GTGGACATCCTTGCCATTATCGGCCAGATAAAGATCACTGGCGGTGTACACACCATTATTACGAGGATAAGTCCAGAACACGCCGTCACTGTCCCTTTGTTACATAAGGTTGGTTATTTTTATTATTATAGATGTAAAAATGTATATAAAGTTTATTTGCACCTATAGTGTTTTTTCGGTATTATTCTAGCGTTACTTACACAGCGCACCCATCAATTTATATGACTTCATTCCTATATATGTCAGTAGCGGCGGAAATGCATTAAAGCAATTATAGCTACTGTAAAAAACATAGACGGCACACAACACGACTCGGCGGACCTCTTTCTCCCTGCATTTCAGTCTAATTAACACTAGGAATTGACATAATTTTCTATCCAATGTACTGTCCAACCAGCGGGGGTGTGGGGGCGGCAGCCCCCACCCATAATACTAGGTTAGGTTAGGTAAGATTGGTAGGTTAGGCTAAAATCTTTAATGTTGCTTAATTGTTGGATAATGGATAATGAGCTTACTAGGTAAGTTCATTTTCTATCCCATGTACCATCCAACCAGCGGGGGTGTGGGGGCGGCAGCCCCCACCCATAATACTAGGTTAGGTTAGGTAAGGTTGGTAGGTTAGGCTAAAATCTTTAATGTTGGTTAATTGTTGGATAATGGATAATGAGCTTACTGGGTAAGTTCATTTTCTATCCCATGTACCATCCAACCAGCGGGGGTGTGGGGGCGGCAGCCCCCACTCATAATACTAGGTTAGGTAAGGTTGGCAGGTTAGGCTAATATCTTTAATGTAGCTTAATTGTTGGATAATGGATAATTAGCTTACTGGGTTTTTGGAATAAGTTCTTCAATATTTTTCTTTATTTTCATCTTTTACCCCACAATTTCCCTGATCTTCATAGCCCTCCCCACTATCGGGCAACATAGATGATGATTTCAATTAATCACGGGGGTGTGGGGGGGGGGGGGGCAGAGCTCTCCCACACCCCATCCTGTATCCAATGGCGAAGAGTTGGCTGGCATTTTCTACATTTTCAGCTTTTATGAAGCCTAACAATTGTCCAATCCGAGCCAACTTTTGCCAAAACATGACTTTTTTTTTCATTTTGGGGTTTTCTTAAGTTGAAAAACAAGAAAACCTGAGCCAACTTTTTTTTGGCCACTTTCTGACTTTTATGAAGCTGAAAAATCTTAAAATCCGAGCCAACTTTTGCCAACACTTGGCTCGAGTTATTTAATTTTTGGGTTTTCTTAAGTTGAAAAACAAGAAAACCCGAGCCAACTTCTTTTTTGCACTTACTGTCTTTTATGCAGCTAAAAAATCTTAAAATCCGAGCCAACTTTTGCCAAAACTTGGCTCGAGTTATTTAATTTTGGGGTTTTCTTAAGTTGAAAAACAACAAAACCCGAGCCAACTTTCATCATAAAACCCCTTATATCGCCTTTTTATGTCTTTAACCCCACATTTTCCCTGATCTTCATAGCCCTCCCCACTATCGGGCGCCGTGTCTTAAGATCGTTGGATAAAGGGGAAAACGATTTTTGCGGAGGTTGAAACTAATGGCAATCACTATATATTGATGCAAATAAACTAAAAAAAAAAAAAAAACAATGAAAATAATTGGTGGGTGGTTTCCTTAATATTTTCCGGAATAACCCAATAGGATTTCTATATCCATTACAACGTGATCGCTCTTGCCTAAAGGTGGTATGTATTTTATATCAGAAATTACATCTGGGTATCTAGTAAACATTAGGTCCAATCTGGATGCTTCATCATTTCCCCTTCTTCTTGTATTTTCCTTTATATTTTGCACTAATAAATTTTCTGTTACCATATCCAGTAGCCTATACCCCCACGAGTTCACGTTGCTACCAGCTTCTCTCTGCTCCCAATCCACCTCTTTACAGTTGAAGTCCCCTACTATAATTAATTCATTGTTTCTACGAGTTAATTTTTCAATACAAATAATCATCTCATCTTTGATAAATTTGTATTCCTCCTCTTCCCAAGCCCCTGTGTAGGGCGGCATGTAGGCCACTACAATATCCGCCTTTTGATTGTCATCATCTGTCAATTCTACTGCTAATATTTCCGCTTTACTATTATTCAGATCAATCATTCTTGTTTTCAATTTATTATGTGTAAGAATTAGCACCCCTCCCCCCATCTTGTCTTCTCTATCCCTTCTCCAGATATTATAGTTGTTCCATCCCATTCCCTCCAAACTTATCCCTTTATTTAGTTTAGTTTCACATAGACACAATATTAAGGGCTCTTCCTGTCTGATGTAATAATTTATTTCTAATTTCTTTGATAGCAGCCCATCCACATTGCTATAGACCATCTTGCACCTGTTGCTTTTACCATTATGATTGATATTCCCTGTCTTTATCCTACTATTTCCCCTTCCTGTTGCACCTCTCCCTCCAATCCTTCTTCCTGTACCACCACTTCTTTTCTCCCCCCCCCTCCGCCCCTATCCTCTCCCCCTTCTTCAGGTACCACTTCCTTACTTTCCCATCCATGTTTCTGTAGAAAAAAAGCCCTTCTCCACTTCTGATCTATTATCGTTCTTTTCTTTGACTTCTCTATTTATTTCTCTAAATTTTTCCCTCTCTTCCGCATTTAAATCTTTCCTTAGTTTAACATTTCTGTATTCCCCCTCCTGACTTAACTTCCAGCTGGATCTGAGTACCTCCTCTGCTACTTTGGTTGACTTAAATCTAATCTTCATTGGCCTCATTTCTCCTTTCTTGTATTTCCCTAGTCTCCAACAATCCTCTATCTCTCTCTTCCATCCCTCCTTATCTTGTCTATCTATCACATCAATCATCTTCTCAACTTTCTTCATCTCCACACCCTTTCTCGTATTTCTATCTAATATTTCCCCTTCTACATCTCCAAACATAATTACACATCTCTTCTTATTAATAATATCACTGACCTGTTTCTCATTTTGTCTGATGGCATTAACTACCCTCTTGTTCAGGTTCTCCTCCTGCTGTCCCTTTTGCTCCTCAATAATTGCTTTTAGTTGTACCTCTGCTTCACCCACTCGATCACCCCAGACATTTTTCATTTGAGATACCTCTTCCTCCATTTTTTGTGTCCTGTCCTGATATGTTTCCACTCCTTGTTTTAGCCTAGCATTCTCCTCCCTCAATTCACGAATCTCTCTCTCAGCCCTCTCCCTATACCCATCATCTATCTCTTTCACTCTCTCATTTAAATGTTCTTTGTATTCCTTAATCTGTTCTTTTAAAGCCACATTCTCAGATACCAATTCGTTGACCCTAGCAGTTAGATCATTTAAACCCTCCCCCGGGACACATCTCTCTTCCACTACAGTCCCAATGGTCTTCCTCCACCCCTCCATTTCCTTTCTCCACTTTATCAGCCCCATCAGATTCCTGTTCAGGAAGATGATCTGGTCCTCCTTACCTTCAGGAAAGCCTGAATAATCCCCTTCCTCGTCATAAAAACATTCCCCACTCATATCCGTGGCTTCGATGTCAGCCATTGTTGTTGTCATGTGACGTCACCAGCCTTACCAGCTGATTTCTCAAAACAAACTCTCGAAGTTTCGTTTAAACATTCATATTTTTAAATAGCTTTGACAGAATACTTTCCTGTAATAATATTATTAGCGGGACAATACACAATAATTTCCTGTATACCCCACTTTAGGCAAGTCAGATGGTAGTTTGAGGAGCGCCAGCCAACGACGTCCGCTCCCACTCGTCTCTCGTGTATGTGTGTGGTGTGGAGGTGTCATATGTGTTATTCACTTGCTTGTTTCGTCAAGGGGAATCCACGCAATGCGAGCTAAGCTCATTATTATCGCGCCTCCTTAACTGGGAATGTATTGCGTGAAATGCATGTTAAGTGTTTATGTATCGTTGGAATGGCTGTGGATGTGTGTGTAGTCTGTATTTTAGCCAATTGGCGACATCTGGAAACGAAGGCTTAGGGTTAATCTGTATGGTACCATTCTCACTACGGTACCAGTCTCACCCGAAGGCTTAGGTTGACCAGTAGCTTAGGTGAACCATATGATACCCATCTCGCCTTGTACCATTTTTGCCAACCCCAGATGGGACGTCACAACGTCGTCCACTTATTCCAGGTACCTATTTACAGCTAGGTGAACTGAGGCTAACACATGAAAGGAGACAAGCCCAATTTGTCTCCGCCCGGCCGGGGGATTGAACCCCCGATCCCTCGTTTGTGAGACGAGAGCGCTACCTACTAGGCTACGGGCTGTGTATGTATGTGTGTGTGTGTGTGTGTGTGTGTGTGAGAGAGAGTGTGTGTACCGTGCGTTGAGCCATAACAAACAAGATGGAGGTCGGACTAGCCATTGTTCAAGTGTACAGAATAGACAAACATCCAACACGAGTTCTGCGGCAACCTATAATAATAATAATAATAATAATAATAATAATAATAATAATAATACAGGCACATACGTGTGTACAGTAGAGCGCCAACCTCCACCACGACATCCAATACATCAATCCTACACTCCACCCCTTCCACCCATCCTTCAAACATTCAAGCTCCTTTAACTGTAGGCAACCCAAGGGGGGAGGGGGAGGGGTCTTGTTATGGATCCCCCCCAACTTTGCTCCAATCAATTGGTGTTTTTAAGACGTTTCACCGCATTATGATGGTGATGTTAACCCTTTGAGTACCAGCGACGTTTGATATATTTAATTCTAGTTATATTTAGACGATTTGATGAAGCATAAATAGTAGCTTAAAGGATTAATTGAGATAGTCTGTAGCCTTTTAATTGGTAGACGTCCTTCCAAACCTGAATAAAATCATCTAATAGTTGCCAGAATATTATAAAAAGGACGTCACCAGTACTGAATGGGTTAAGACGTTTTGCCCCATCAGGTGTCGAATTTTCCCTTGCAAGCGATAGCGAGTCTTCAGTTAAAAAGAAAGAAACCGGCCTTCAGTCGGGATAGGTCCGGTCAGGTGAAGGGATAAGCCTTTACAAAAGCACCTATTATCTACTTTTGAGAAGGGAGAAGGGGTGTTGGAGAGAGAAGAAACTGTTAGAATGGCTTTGATTCGTCTGCTGAAAAATATGCAAAATCCGTTTGATTGAGTGGTCTGAAGTGTTTTTATTTATTTATTTATTTTTAACTTCGCTTAAATATGTTGTTTATAAATTATGTACGTAGAACTACACATATAACAGCCACACGTACATACATACACTTACATAATCTGCACAGCACCCGTAACCCGAGATAACCGCACCTCTTTCCGCTCTTATCTTTCCGGTTAGTGACTATAATTATATAAGTGGTCCGACCAGTTGTGTGTGTATCTACCTGGACTGTGACCCGAATCATAATGAACCTTGGTCTATGCCCCGATAGTTGGCCAGTCTGTGACAACCAACCAGTCAGACAGCCCAGCCCAGCCAGCACCCATCTGTATCACACGTGACTCTCACACTCATTACACTACGGTACTACTCTACCAAACACGTGTTACTATAGTTTATTCGCTTGTTCCAAGTAAGAGGGTCAAAATTCTTGAACATTAACCTCTATAACTCACAAACGAAAAGAGTAATTGAGCTAATATTTCTACCATTTGGGAAAGGTCAACCAGGGAATAGGTGTGGAAATGTACAGCCCATTTTCTCTAGCCCGTTTTGAGTTACAGAGTTCATAATTCCTGAACTACCTAGGGTATAGTGAATTTCCTAGGAGTCAGAATCTGAGTATTTGACTTTTCATCTACCAGTTCTATTGGGTATATTACACACACATATAGAGTATATATATATATATATATATATATATATATATATATATATATATATATATATAGATAACCCCTGGAGTATCGTGACGCGTTTTAGCAGTCTATTATGGCTATCATTAGACGATTATATTTACATTAAGAAGGGTATATGGAAGTCCAAGGGTTAATAGAGACAGTATTTACCCCTTTTAATTCCCACAGATCCTTCCCAAGCTGTATACAATCGTCTAATGATAGCCAGAATAAACTGTCTAAACGCGTCATGATCCTCAAGTGGTTAATTGATGTTAATTGTTTGATAAGGTAACCTAATTAAACTTAGTACGGTAACTATATTTCACCAAAATAGTTAGAAGAAAAAGAAGAAGAAAAAGAAGAAGAAGAAGAAGAGGAAGAAGGACAAATAATGAATGTTCGAAAACATGTCAAATAACAACCAAACGTTAAAACATTGATGAAAACATAATCTGGTAAGATTTTACGGTGTGACAGTTACAAGCCCCATCGATGTTTGTGTAGCCTATAGGTATGTTATATAATAGTCTTCAGTCCTATATACAGTATGTCCTTCCCTTCGCAAATGTATTATAAGGGAGATATAGGGTAAAACATAGTCTTGTCTTAGGTTAGGTTAGGTTTCTTAGTTAGGTTCATGACAAGGCATCAGCTGGTAGGTATGGGATAAACTAGGGACACATACTAGCTGGTAGGTAAGGGTTATTCTTGTATCCAACGTTCTAGATTAGGTTACTGTGTTTTTTTACTTAAAAAAATCGCTAAACCCGAGCCAAGTTTTGGCAAATGTTGGGTCGGGTTTTCAAATTTTGGGTTTAATGGATTTCAAAAAACATGAAAACTCGAGCCAACTTTCAAAATACAATTAATGTTTTTTTTTACTTTGAAAAAATGCCAAAAGCCGAGCCAACTTTTTTTGTACTCTGAAAAATACCCAAATCCGAGCCAACTTTTGCCAAAACTTGGCTCGGGTTTTCACATTTTAACGTTTTCTTACTTTTCTATATTTTATTTTCAGAGTTCTTCCCATATTACCCCTATTTTTCCCCTTTTACCCCGCAATTTCCCTGATCTTCATATCCCTCCCCACTAGTGGGGGCCGTGTTTTTAGATTGTTGGATAATGGGTAAATACTCATTTGCTGCAGTCCTTGGTATAAAAACACTGTATATCAAAGTAGGATTAGCTTGTTGAATATTCCGTAAGTACACAAGCTTTATCGTATGAGACAAAACAGTATTCGTAAGTCTACATACAATGACTCATAGGCCTACGAAGTATACATATTGCAGAATAATGAAATATAAACACATGGTATAATACTTCAAATTACAGTCTGTTCATTCCAAATTATGCATTATTTTTCTCAAGACACGTAAACATAAGTGACCATTGGAAGTTAAGTCCATTGTTTGTCTTTATTATTGTATATGTGAAGATAAAATTGTGAATTATACTTCAAATTATGTCTTTGGAAGTGATAAAATAGCCAAAACAATGCTATTTTATGTCCATTTTATATAGTCCTCATATTCATCTGGAGTGATAAAATAACCATAACAATGTTATTATATGTTCATGTTCTTGTATTCCTTCTCATATTCACACAAGTCTTCAAACAAAATTGCTCCGGTTCGACACTCTGGCACTGACCAAACAAGAACAGTGACCCAGCCCAGCGCACCGAGAGCATAGACGAAGCAGCAACACTTCACAACACAACACCGAACAGCTGACTGACTGACACCCTCAACCACCTTGCACCGTGCACGTTATATATACGTGGCGGGGGGATGCCACACGCCGTCTGATAAGTTTAATGCCAGATCGAGTCAACAGGCAGGGAAGTGATAGGGCCGAGTGGGGAAGTGGGTGGAAGGGAGAGTGTGTGATAGCAAGGTGATACAACAACAAACAAGAGCCAAACACGACTAATGGCCATTTTATTAAACCATGGTAAGAGCTTTCACTACGACATTTCCCAACCAGATTGACCCTTATACAGATAAGCGATAAGGGTCAATCTGGTCGGGAAAGATCGTAGGGAAAGCTCTTACCATGGTTTAATAAAATGGCCCTAAAAATCTCAATCTCAATCTCAATCTCTCTCTCACTCTCACTCTCTCTCTCTCTCCTACAGATGCACAGTCCGCCAAATAAGTGATGTCGCAGCACCAAGTTTATTTCGCTCAATAATTGGTATCAGCACTATCTAAGCATTCATTCATCATATCGAGTGAGATATACAAACATGTTCCTATCTTTACAAATCATATTCAACATCTGACAGACATTAATACAGCACACAGCAAGCAAAACGTAATGACATCGAACTCGGAGACACGACTTATTTGGCCAACCGTATGTTTCACACTTTCTTTCCTGTCTAGACTGACAGGAAAAAAAGTGTGAAACAATTTCTTTCTCCTGCAATTCGCCATGAAAAAGGATGTGTGTGGAAATATTGCAAGAAACTGGGGAGGGAAGAATATGGATAGGCCTACATTGGTGAAAAGGACAAGAAAGGATGGATGTGGATAGTGAGGTGAGAGAGGAAGGCAAGGATGAGGATCGATTGGTGTGGAGGCAGGAGAGGTTAGGGATGGATATGGATAGTGGGGGGAGGTATGTGCATGGATGTGGATAGTCAGGGGAGAGAGGAAAACAAGGATGTGGATCGATTGGTGAGGAGGTGAGGGATGGATAGAGGAGGCAGGGGGTGGATGGAGGCATGTGAATGGATGAATGTGGATAGTCAGGTGAGAGAGGAAGGCAAGAATGTGGATCGATTAATGAGGAGGTAGGGAGGTGAGGGATGGGTATGGATAGAGGAGGGAGGGGTGGGGGATGGATACATGAGGGAGGGGGTAGAGGGAGGTATGTGAATGGATGAATGTGGATAGTCAGGTGAGAGAGGAAGGCAAGAATGTGGATCGATTGGTGAGGAGGTAGGGGAGGTGAGAGATGGATATGGATAGAGGAGGGAGGGGGTGGAGGGAGGTATGTGAATGGATGTATGTGGATAATCAGGAGAGAGAGGAAGGCAAGGATGTGGATCGATTGGTGAGGAGGTAGGGGAGGTGAGGGATGGATATGGATAGAGAAGGGAGGGGGTGGGGGAGGAAGGATATAGAGAGGAAGGGAGGGAGGTATGTGGACATATTGGAGAGAGGTGGTGCAGGGATTGACAGAAAGGTATGAGGGAGACAGAAAGGTATGAGGGAGACAGAAAGGTATGAGGGTGGCAGAAAGGTATGAGGGAGACAGAAAGGTATGAGGGAGGCAGAAAGGTATGAGGGAGACAGAAAGGTATGAGGGAGACAGAAAGGTATGAGGGAGGCAGAAAGGTATGAGGGAGGCAGAAAGGTATGAGGGACGCAGAAAGGTATGAGGGTGGCAGAAAGGTATGAGGGAGGCAGAAAGGTATGAGGGTGGCAGAAAGGTATGAGGGTGGCAGAAAGGTATGAGGGAGGCAGAAAGGTATGAGGGGACAGAAAGGTATGAGGGTGGCAGAAAGGTATGAGGGAGGTAGAAAGGTATGAGGGAGGCAGACAGGTATGGGGGAGACAGAAAGGTATGAGGATCAGAAAGGTGTGAGGGAGGCAGAAAGGTATGAGGGAGGCAGAAAGGTATGAGGGAGGCAGAAAGGTAAAGAATGATAATAGGAGGCAGAAACGTGATAAAGCTCGGTTCACACATGCACGAATTAACGTCCCGTCCGTCCCCCGAACCCTTAATTCGCCGTTTCTAGGCGGCGTCCTTTTTGTGCATGCATAAAATGGTCCGTGTGGATCGGGGCAAGTGCCAGAAAACGTGTTATGTCGGGACACCCACGGACACAAACGAGAGCAGTCGTCGTCTAGACGCAGCCTGGCGGCGTCTAGACGACGACTAGCGGCGTCTAGACGACGACTAAAGGGATGAGAACGGCGGCAAAAAAAACTTTGGAACGGCCCTAGTGGCCATTGTGGCCACATGGGGCCTCTAGATTGATGCCGTCCTGCCTATTTTCTTGGTCGGGGATGGACGTGACGTTAATTCGTGCATGTGTCAACCGAGCTTGAAGCTCGGTTCACACATGCACAAATTAATGTCCCCTCCGTCCCTGACCCCTTAATTCGCCGTGCCTAGGTGGCATCCTTTTTGTGCATGCATAAAATGGTCCGTGTGGGTCGGGGCAACTGCCAGAAAACGTGTTATGCCGGGACACCCACGGAAGCAGTCGTCGTCTAGACGCAGCCTGGCGGCGTCTAGACGACGACTGGCGGCATTCTAGACGCCGACTAACGGGGTGAGAACGGCGGCAAAAAAACGTTGGAACAGCCCTAGTGGCCATCGTGGCCACATGGGGCTTCCAGATTGATGCCGTCCTGCCTAATTTATTGGTCGGGGACAGAAGGGATGTTAATACACGAATTAACGTCCCGTCCGGCCCCGATCTCTTCATTCGCCTGCACACGGGCAAGGACGCCGGCAAAATCACCTATGGACGGTACAGGGATGTGTGGTATCGCCAGCACACAGGAGGGGGGGGGGCGGGAGGCGGCGACCATTTTGTGCATGCATAAAATGGTCGGTGTGGGCCGGGGCAACTGCCACAAAACGTGTCAGGCCGGGACACACATGGGAGCATTTTTTTTTTTTTTTTTTTTTTTTTTTTTTTTTTTTTTTATATTCCAACTACTCCCTCTCGGGCATAGGCTGAGAGCCTGTACATTCCACCGCTCAACACGGTGAAGCCCGTGAGGTCTTGTTCCAGCCTGGGGAGTGAGACATGTGAAGCATCCATCATGGCTCAAAGCAGCTCCATCTCTGAAGCGGCTGGTTGCTTCGCTCAAGTGCTTCACCGTCTCACCCTCCAGACTCAGACCCTCACTCTCAGAATGCCACCTATTGAGCAGTGAACTCACTAGGCATTGTCCCCCTGTAACATATTTTGAATATGGGAATATTCATACAGTGTTATTTAATCAGGGAACAATGAGGGTATTTTTTTTGGCATTTCGGTGGGCTTTGTGGTAATGCACTGATACTAGGTACAGCACAAATTCAATCCCAATAATATCTTCCCATTGACATATCGGGATTTGAACCCGGGTCCATTGGATTACCAATCCAGTGGCATGACCACTCCACCACACCTCCCCTGGCGTCTAGACGCCAACTGGGGGGATCTAGACGCCAACTGGGGGGTCTAGACGCCAACTGAGGGGGTCTAGACGCCGACAAATGGGATGAGAACGGCGGCAAAAAAACGTTGGAAGGAGAGTCGGCGATGTGGCACCGTCGCGTCACGTGAGCTGGTGACACCTCACGTCCGTGTACTGACCATAGGCGATTTTGCCGGCGTCCCTGCTCATTTGCAGGCGAATTAAGGGGTCGGAGATGGACGGAACGTTAATTCGTGCATGTGTGAACCGAGCAAAAGGGGTCGGGGACGGACGGGATGTTAATTCGTGCATGTGTACCATGGGGCCTCCAGATTGATGCCGTCCTGCCTATTTTTTTGGTCATGGCCGGACGGGACGTTAATTCGTGCATGTGTGAACCGAGCTTAAAGCTCGGTTCACACATACACGAATTAACGTCCCGTCCGGCCCCGACCTCTTCATTCGCCTGCAAACCGGCAAGGACGCCGGCAAAATCGCCTATGGACGGTACAGGGGTGTGTGGTGTCGCCAGCACACGGGAGGGGAGGCGGGAGGTGGCGACCATTGTGTGCATGCATAAAATGGTCGGTGTGGGCCGGGGCAACTGCCACAAAACGTGTCAGGCCGGGACACACATGGGAGCATTCGGCATCTAGACGCTAACTGGGGGGGTCTAGACGCTAACTGGGGGGTCTAGACGCTAATTGGGGGGTCTAGACGCTAATTGGGGGGGTCTAGACGCCAACTGGGGGGTCTAGGCGCTGACAATTGGGATGAGAACGGCGGCAAAAAAACGTTGGAAGGAGAGTCGGCGATGTGTCACCCTCTCGTCACATGAGCTGGTGACACCTCACGTCCGTGTACTGACCATAGGCGATTTTTGCCGGCGTCCCTGCTCATTTGCAGGCGAATTAAGGGGTCGGGGACGGACGGAATGTTAATTCGTGCATGTGTGAACCGAGCAAAAGGGGTCGGAGACGGACGGGATGTTAATTCGTGCATGTGTACACATGGGGCCTCCAGATTGATGCCGTCCTGCCTATTTTTTTGGTCGTGGCCGGACGGGACGTTAATTCGTGCATGTGTGAACCGAGCTTAAGGAAGAAGGCCAAGGTAAGGGGACTGTGGTTATTTTGGGGGGTCTATTATTTATATATTCATTTATTTTCTTAGTTTCCTCCCTAGACCTCAATCAAACTTTAAACAACTACATTAGATCCCCCTACGATATTAATTTGAACATTTTTCGGTAGAAAAATTTCACGGCCAAAGGCCGGTTTCTTCAAAATTACAGGCTCGCTATCGCTCGCCAGCAAAAAAACTGACACCTAAAGTACATGAAAGATCTTAATATTGACAAAGAAATGGGGCCAAAGGTATTAAAATCGACAAACTAATGGGGCAAACGTCTTAAAATCTCAAAACTAATGGGGATAAGCATAAGGAAGAAAGGGGACCCGAAAAAGGGCCCATCTCCCCTTAAAATGAGCCTACCATACTAGACCCACCAGATTCTAGTAATGATAGGACCAGGATAGGAGTGTTCTAGGCCTATCTCAAGCC